>NNCF01133204.1:183772-214783 GCA_002313205.1 Laupala kohalensis | reverse complement strand
TATATAATAAAAATAGAGAAAGAGACATATATCAGTCATTAACATATTAGACTAAACACAACCGGCATCCACTGGACCATTTTCAGGCATATTCTGGCCATTCTAAATGGTAACAATTTTTAGATGGAGGATCATTCCTAATATTATTATTAATATTTTCTCCAAACACCTGATAAATGTGTCTTATGAGACAATGTTTGTAAATCTTTTAACCCCGGTCTACCCTACATAAGTTTTGCGTCGAAGTGTAATGAGAAATAATTTCCCTTTAAATAAAAGAGGTGAGAGCCAGTTTCGTAGGGCACTAATGGAAAGATATATCATCATAGTCATTCTGCCTTCAATACAATGTATATAGATTGTCCTCAGGCAAAGTAAATAAAATAAAATATATTTCAAATGTCTTACATTTTATTTCGTTTACATTTTTGTGAGGCACTTGCAAAAAAAGAAAAAGTGAACTCGATGTGAATTAAGTCAGAAATACTTAAGTGTTAGAAACTCTGATTGTTTTTTTCTGAAAGTCTTACCCCATAACTCTACTTTGAAATAATTTTTTACCTGATATATGAGCAGACAACAAGCAAAAATTAACTAAAAATTACAGATTTCTCTTGAAAGTTATAAATGCCTTTCTTACTTCATCAAAATTCGTTATTTTGATATATAGTATTTGTTAGAAATTCTTAATTTCCTGTGATGAAGGTGTTTTATGTGTAAGCTCTGTATGTTTGATGATGAAATTCCGGAAAGTCATTATTCCAGCTTTCGAAATATCGGGGTTTGAGAATTAAATTTGGGCACAAATTCATAGAAAAAATTATAAAATATCTCGAGACATAAAAATATAAAATAAAAATTATAAAAACATAAAAATTTATAATAACATAAAAATTATAAAATATCTCGAGACATGGAGACTTCGTCGTCCATGAAATCAACATTGAAAGAAACGTGAACATACAGAAAAAAATATGAACTTCACGGAAAATGCCAACAATCTCTTTCTCTCTTTGTGTGCCATATTGGATAGTACAACTGTTGTGCCCCAAGAAGATCTAAGACGTTTTCACTTAGTATTGGTATTGTACCATCATTGAGCATATTTTGTTTTCCCTTTTGTACTTATTACGCGTTAACTTTCATATACTAACAATGGAATATATTTGCTCTTCTTGGTAAGAGGTAGATTTGGTTTTGCAGCAAAGTGGACAAGGGATGACAGTGGGGAATATTCTTCATGTGCTCGGAGAAGAGTATTAAACTGCTTCAGAAACTCCATCAAATATATTCCAAGGGCTGTTAAGAGAATGGATGAATAAGATTATTCCATTGGAAAGAGTAATTCAGCCGTGCAAAGTCACTTTTGTGTCAAAAAGTTAAGCAATACATTTTATGTACAGTAATAAAGCATCGAATCCATTTTTTTCCAAATACAAATAATTGTTTATATTAAAAATATATATTTTTCCATACTTCGTTTTGAATAAATGTTAAAAATGACACGCAAATGTTCTTGTTTGTTTCTTTCCATGACGCAAAATCTCCGACTGCAGTTTTATAAACGTTTAAATAAAAATGCTAACAACAGACTACCAACATGGGGCGAAATACAAACAAGTGTCCAGGCATCTAAGAATGGACATTCCCATTTTTTTTTATTCATCGCAGTCGTACTACTGATTCTGAGTCCAGAGAGAATGCTCACTAATTTCTTAAATGGAAGTATTTTGTTTGGGAATAACAACATTATTTAAACAAAATACTTGAATTTGACACTATAACAAGTATGACAGATTTCTTATTCTTTCTTATCAATAAATCATTAAAACGATAAGTTGTAAATAGAGGTAAACAAAAGAAGAGCTGGTTCAAAGAAGAGCTGGCCCATCTAGCCTAATTTCTTTTTGGGTGGAACAACTTTAAGATACCGTGAAAGCGGTCGATCAACGTTACATTTCTTTACGTCAAAATGTTTCTTACATTCTCATTGAAGAAACAAGGAAAAGTAAAAACTCAACGTGAATGATCATTTTGTAAGTTTAAAATCGAAAATTATTAATTGATTATCTATCTGAAAATTATACATGGAAATTCGCTCAAACTTACTCGAACTTAGCAATATAAATTTTATATCTGGATTACTCTGAATTGATCAATTACTTGTACACGTAGACGTATTAACTTAACACATTTAATTTGGACAAAGTACTATCATTGCATGGGAAGTCAATCTTATACATACATAAGGAACGTCAAACTAGTCCATCTCGCCTTTCCTCACGTTATTTTCTTATTGGTTCTATGAGCTTCGATTTTAGTCTTGCGTAATTTTCTATTTGTTTTATATAAGTGTGCCAAATATTTAAATAAGTCTTTTGTGAATAATTTCTCTTTAATGAACGATTCCAATTAGTTCAAATTTATGTTGGCATTACGTTCCAATCGTTGCGTTATTTTTTCCAGTTATTGTTAATTAGTTTAATGTCCTACGCAGTTCGTAACTCCTTTTTTGACAATAATTTATCATTATTATTTTCTAACATGGATATGTATATATGTTCCAAAATGCTCTTGAGTAAGCAGTTTATTATATATGTCATATTGTGTGTTTTTAGATCGTTTTGTCGAGTCATGTTGAGTTATTTACTTCCACACAATGTTGTGTCTTTCTACACTCTGTTTTCTAATTTTTAAACACTGTAACAGAGCTGTAATGATTTGCTATGGATCAAACTTTTTTAAATAAAATAAAATCTGTACAGTGATGAAAAAGTAGGAGAATAATGTGAAAGGAATGTGTATCCTAAATGTATAGTGATAGAGGAAATATTATTAATCAAAAACATCAATATTTGCAGTTATGAAAACTATAGGTACTTTTGTTCCAGATTAATTAAATAACTATATGTTTTGGTACAAATGGTTCTAATATATCCATACATAGAAATATTTCGGTTCCTTCTAAAATGATATTTCAGGAAGTGCAATTTCAACATATATTTCGGTAAAAGGTTATCCTCTTTTTTCTGGTGTAATTACACCAATATATTTGAGAATATTTCGAGAATTTTTGCCGCTCTGTTTTTGCGAGTAGAACTGATTGTTTCACATGAATTCAGCAAACGTAGCGCAAAAATGATCAGTAGGTATGCAATGAGAGGATTATGTGGTTGCTCGTTGCGATGTCATGGCGCAGTTACCGATGTGGCACAACTTACACAGGCAAAAATTTGAAATTACTTTATGAGCTTTTGACATTTTTCTAGAATCCTGATACATTTGTAGAAAACAGAAATGGATGATTAGACCCTCTAGATCGACATCACATGGCAGTTTGTAAATCCCTTTTCTAAACCATAGCCCAGAAAACTTTCAGACATGTGTTCAATGTACCTGATTAGGGGCAGGTACAACACATAAAAACATAATTGTAACCTGCATTTACCCTTGTTGATTAAATTAGAATTTTGACCACTAATATTATTTTTCATTCAATGTTACATTCAAAAGCGTACTATTTATTATAATATTCGGATTTATGAGAATCGACGAGTAAAGTAATAGGAATGTCTGCTGTTGAACAATAGATTTGTTGATTTGATTCCGTTGAATATTATTTCAAAACTCTATTGTGATTACTGTTAGAATACTTATTAATTTCAGTAGTTTGATAAATGTCACGAATGAAAACCCTTTATAATAACTTTATACGCAAATGTACAGATATTACCCACAAATAAGTAGATAGACAGATAAATAGAAAGACAGACAAAGAGAGGGAGAGATAGATAGATAGATTGATTGATTGATTGATTGATTGATTGATAGATAGATAGATAGATACATACATACATACATACATACATACATACATACATACATACATACATACATACATACATACATACATACATACATACATACATACATACATAGAAAGAAAGATTAGAAGGATAGAAAGAAAGAAAGAACAAATTTTACTTTCGCCAATTGCAATACTTATTTAACTTATTCTACCTATGATACTATGAATATCTACGCCCCTAAAATATTGATCATGTGAAATTGACTTACTTGAGGAGGTGGAATTCTTCTTTAAAAGCTACAAATAATAGTGACATATTTTTTCATTAAGGAACTCCTCATATTTTCAAGCTTTTTCAGATGATCACATTCAGTAATCAAAATATAATATTTAATTCAGAGCTTATTTCGTTTTTACTATTGCGTCATCCGCAAGTTAAACCGACGTTGGTATCTAAGTACTAGATGTAATACCAATGAGTACCATCATTATTTAATCGCCAGAATGTAAGGAAGAAGAGAATAATAAACAAAAATAAACATAAACAAATTATAAAATATTGAATATTGAACTGAAAACTGAGAAAACTTGATACCTCTAAGCATAGACAATAAACAGTATTCACGTAAGTGAAATCATGAGAACGTGAGGGGGTTTCTCGGAAAATTTCTTAGTAAACCTTAGTTAAAGAACTAAAAATAGCATTATTATAATATATAATAACTTTTGGGACCGTGCAAAGTTGTCGCAGTTCACAAAATTTTGTAAGAGAGCAGTGGTTTTGTAGCAAAGAGGAGGAAAATAAGGTTATGATCAGTACTTTAATTATTCATTTGTTCTTTTATTAGTGATCGTGAGGTATTTAGTTATTGAGTATTTTTAAAATTATGAATAACGTATTCATGGTAATTCATTTTACACGATCATGTGTCAGGAAATTATTTAACAAAGTTTTGGAACACAATATAAAAGTTGTAAATATAATTTACAAAACCACGAGGGACACAAAATAAAAGGAAAAAATGACACAATGACAAATCGGAGACATTAACAAATTCTCTCTATACGCAATATATGAAAGTTGAAATTTTTCTTCAAAATATCTTTGAACTCAATATTGAATACAATCAACTCGGATAATGTTCCTCAAATTTTCTTTAATGGTTCCTTAATATCAAAAATACCTTACCAAAGAGAGTGCGATGTATCGTTATCCGTGAGATAATACTCGATCAGATAGGTACAGTTCATGGTACACTACCTCTTCATAGGTACTATAGCGTCGTGCTTATTGTTATAAAATACTAATACCCCTGACTACTTATTTGATTCTTTGGCGCAACCACCATTTCAATTCAATAAAAGTTTGTCGGGAAGAATTTAAACCTAAGATTTGTATACAAATTCCACGTGGTTAATAAGTAAAATTACTATTTGACAGAGGGTCAGACATTATTTTTGTAATTATATCTTATATTTGACAATATGTAAAGAATTACGGGAAAGAAGGCAATATTTATCTTTCATAAATAATACATAACATTTATTATACATAACATAACTTAAAATGATTATTTTACTACGAATTAAAATTAATGTGACCAGTTCCTGGGGTAAACCTTCAGAATATTAAATTTTACAGAGAAAATTGTATTTCATGCTTGTGAAGGAAATGAACTGATATGATTGACGTGATCAATATCTTCACTAATTTTGGTAATAAATGAGAAATTAAATATTCGTGTTGAACCATGGCTCCGTTTTCAAATAATGTGGGAAGAAAATATGCCGCACACGCATTCACAGATGTGCACTCATACATCATTCATGATGGATCACATTGAGGGAGGGGAATGGATTTTTTACATGACCATGGCAGTAAAAGAAAATTGGTTGGAGCCTCCTTTTTGGATCCATTAATATAAAATGATAGGTTGTCTTTTCTCATTTATATATTTTTTATTTTCGATTTCTTACCCCCAAAATTTTATTTTGTAGTTATGTTATTTATTTTTGTAGCTATGTACAAATAAGGAAGAAAGATAATCGTTTTTGCTTCCTAGGTCATAGTTTAAATATATTTATTAGTATTGTGTGCTAGTTTTCAATCAGTATGGTTCACGAAAGTGCTGTGTAGTGCTTGTAAGTAACAATAAAAGTATTTAATCACTTGTAGAATCACAATTTGAATGTAATTTGTAAATAGGCACCTTATTTATGACTTTGCCTCTCATGTTAACAAGATAAGATTTCAAATTATAAAATGTTATGAAATTATTTAGAAAAATTTACTCATATATCATAGTCAGGTGTTTCTCAATATTATCAATAAATTAACTCTGTACATAATCTAACGTATAGGATAATGATTCTTTCGGATGAAAAGAGAGAAAAATACGTTTGGCAAACTATTATCGCCTTTACATGATCAATAAACATATAAGGAAAAGATTTTTTCAATTTGAAAATAGACAACGTTAGAGCGAGGAAACAAATTATGCAATTTACCTCACAACAGATATATCACTTCATTACTGCTGGGAATTCTGAAATCGAACAATAAAAGTAGTGTTGACTTGCCAACATAGGAATGTTAACAACTTAGAAAGCGACAGGAAATATACTATGGAAGAGAGTAATGTAGTTTACAGGTTAAGATGCAGATACTCCAATGCCAGTTTCACGAGACAGGCAAAAAGAGGACTGAAAAGAAGAATTCGAGAACACTAACGGAACATCAATACAGCAGAACTATTGTTATAACAAATCACTGCAAAGATGATGACCATTTGATAGATTGGGAAAGTATCAAGATTTGAAGCGGGAAAAGTAATTATTATAAATGCTACATGTCCTAAATGTAATAACCACAATGGGGAATTTGAACTTTAGTGTGGAGAAAAAAATATCGGGAATTTAATTATCAATATCATGATAATTTTATATATGATTTCTGTTTTCATGTGTTCTGTTTTTAATTTTACTGCTGCATATTAATAACTGTTGTATCGTATTAATGTTTACCAAGTATTGAGATGTTTCTGAAGATGATACCTTGTATCCTTGTAAATGTATTGACATTATTGAGAAACACCTGACAAAGTCTCAAACCTATTGATGAAACGTTGTGAGTAAAATGCAGTAGTTGTATATAAAAGATCGTAAAATTAATAATTCAATAATATAATGATAGACGGCAAAAGCGCTACTAATATGAGAGCAAGTTTTTTCACCCATATTTCTTTTTTTTGTTGTATCTTCCGATAATTTAGAAAGCCATATAATTCAAAACTACTTAATATTTTTTACTTGTAATCAGTGTACTTGTAATGTTAATTTGTTAATTGAACTGATGTACTACTAGCAAAATGATTATTAGCAGTATATTGTTGATCTTCAGTCACGAAGAACGGGAGGAAATAACGGGACATATATTTTATATCGTTACTTGTCACCTAAGAGAAATGACGGGAGAATAAAGAAATTATTCTGTACCGGATACTATTTAATAGGGTTTCACTACGCTATTGCTCCAATTTAAAACTTCAATTCGTATTACAGTTTTCTCTACAAATTTATATGTTATTGTCTCACGTTTATGCTTGAGAAAAAGACCAAGAAGCATTTTAGATGATTTGTAAGCGGTATATACACATTTAGTCGTACATCTAACGACTCCGAACAAACTATTATTACTGCTTAAAGGAGCCAAGGCCGAAATTCAATTCCGAGACCTTATCACATTGGCAAGAACAGTTCTTTCCTAGATGTCTCCTATCTTTATCTCGGCATAAAAAGGGAGCATTATTTTATTTATATCCTGCAACCGAGTACATAACATTCCGCAACGAAACACATACCATGTGCGAACCCTCTTTTGGCTTCTTTTTAAAGAATTCTTTAGCAGAAAATTGCTATGTCTTATATCTGAAAGGTAACATTTTGTAAACTTCAGGTTTCTCTCCTCATACATATACAATGAGGAAAAAATAAGAAATTATTGCAAAGATTATTTATAGGTGTGCACGAAATCGTATTATTGAATTTAATGATGAACTTTACGTTTTAAAACTTATTTTAGAAGAGAAATTGAATTTCAATGGCAATTCCTTCAAAAATAACCTCCCATGTGTCGCTTCAAAACCGCTGGAGAGTATTTAAGAAGCAGCAGCCCCCCCCCCCACCCGTTGGATCTGAACTTCAGCAGATAACACTGAAATTGATAAAATGTATCTTTATCCTTTAATATATATTTGCTATTTTAAACAATTAATAAATTTAGTCACTTTTTAATGCACTGTTAATTATCTATTTGATGAATTGATGTTTTATATTAAAATACAAAATCGCTATAATATTAATAATAATAATATTTATAATTATATATACTAATAATTATAACAACACTTATAAAATTTTGCCCCCCCCCCTTTGATTACGGTCTAGGTCCGCCACTGATTGTATTGGAAGTCTGAAGTTCATAGCCAAAAATTTTACTACTAATACGAGACGTTTAAACTCTCTTCATATGATTCCTTCCTAAACTGTTGGGGAGGGTTATTCACTCACGTTCAGCTAGTAATTCTATAATATAACAGTAGAGACCGTTTCCAAATCAAAATGAAAGAAAATTCAAGAATACGTGTAAGTATCTATCGTTAGACCTCATTTTAGGTAAAATTTATTTATGACACTATCAGTGAAAATTCTGATTCATTTTTCTTTTTCATATTTTTTTTTTCAAGCTCTCGCTTAAGTATTTTGCAACGATGAAAATGAAGGCAAATTAACCCATGAAATGAAAACAAGTCAACTACGAAAGGAAAGGATGAAAGGTAAGGCACCCCGAGAAAAGTCCTATTCACTACATTACATGTATTGTAAACTATTGCAATAATTTTAGAGTGATGTCTTAAGCAAGGGCGTATGCAGGCTGGGGCAAGATGGGGCAGTTGCGCCAACTTAAGAGTTCGCGCAGATACCCTATTTACCGTGTGGAGCATTTAGTAAAGTAAGTAGTTGAAAAATTTGCAATTAATCCTCACACGCTATTGTTTAAAAATTGATTCGTTTAAATAAATAGTGTTTTAGTGCTACTGTGCATTATTGTATGGTATTCAATTCTCTTTGAAATAGGTGGAATTCAGAAATCTTCCCCACCTTACGTTTTGAGCTGGATACACCCTTGCTCTTAAGTATAACACTTATCGTCGTATATACAATTCTTTTGTCAACACTGTGCAAAAAACCTTTGCCTGATTTCTGTACAACATATTGAGGAAAAACGTCGCAAATGATTTCAATATTTCATTTATTCAATGTCCTATTTATCTTTGTATATCGGATGGTCTTTCAATAAAAGTACCAACATTTTGAAACTAACTGCAGTAACAAAAAGATTTGTTATATCTAGAACATTTGTGATGTGTTAAACTTTGTAAAATTCTGTCAAAAATGGAGTTAAATCCTTTTGAAAATATAAAACATGCAACGGTAAAATATTCCTTATCTGGTCAATTTGGGAACAGCAAACCCAGTGGCATTTATGGGTACACAGAGTGCACAGAAGTAAAACAAACTAATCCTGGGTGAATATTTCAAGCTCCTAAATACCTAAGATATTTGAAGAGTTGGCATACGTCTGTTTAAAAATAATTCCCTTCATCTTTAAAAAAGTGTGATGTTTTCCTTAGTACGTCCCAATTTTTTTAATATGAATGTATGTATCTCGTTTCAGCCAGCTAAGGACCACGAATGACGAGTAATAGTAATGACGAGCTCAGATTTTGTGTGGGTTTACCCACTAGGCAAATCGTTAATTTTACCGAGATCGAAGGAAGAGCGTCTAGATAGAATCCAGATTATTACAACTGCGGTTGTTAGTCAGAGAGTGAGTATTTAAATTGAGACATGGAAATGTAAAGCTACAAATTTTATCTGGCCCACCTGGGAATTGAACCCGGGATGCCTTCGTGACGAGTAAGCACGCTGACACCGTAGCCACTGAGGGGACTAATTTATTAATACAATAGTACTAAATAGTCTATCAGTTCATATTAGTAGATTACACGTACGCATTCAACATTGGTTGATTGTACATTCTCAAAAGATTACATATTTTTTCATACCTGTTCGACAATTCTATGTTCGTATTTACTGAGAAGCGTTATAAAAAGGAGATTTAAAAAAAAAATGCCATAAATTTTATTTGCTAATGGTGCCACCGTGCAGCTGCTCACAGTCATCTTCCAGGACCGCTTCTTTAAAGGGCGTATAATGTAATTGTGACTCGTCGCATACAAGCTTCTCCTGCATCCACAAACAGCGGAACAGTCACCGACAACATCGCATGTGCTATCCCGTTAGGAACTTACTACACCCTTTTGTTTATGGAAAATTTGCGAGAACATCAGCCGCATTTCAGGTTATAGCTTTCATTATTCCGCGCATCTCCTCATTTTGTTTTGCCTGATTAATTATTTCTGAAAATCTATTACGAAGTAAGAAACTCCGCAACCCTGGCGTTTTAGAATTAATCATCATTTGCAGCGGGGCCTAAGGTGGAAGCTCGTTCTACCGGATCACCCGTTCCTTCTCCTACCTTGCCCTCTTGCACTTCCTCCATTGCTGTTTCCTTCTTCTCCTCTCCCTCCCCCGCTCACCCCCGCACTGGCCTCGTAACATTCAGAACACCCACAGTACCTCCCGGCCCCACATAAAGAAGACACTTTGCATATAATGATCATTAGCGAGAAGAATTATAGGCAGATACGCTTTTCCACCGTATCTTCACTCACAAATATCTTCACTCACAAAATGTTACTCTCGGGAAAAACCATGATAATAGAAGGGTGAAGAAAAAGGGGTGCAATAGGTATTAATATAAGGCGGAATATCAGAGGAAGGCGTAGCAGAAGCGGGACGTTGGCAGAAAGGTGTGGCGCAGAGGGTAGCGATGCGGGTGCCGACGTCGTCGAGAGGGGTAGCGGCGAGCAAGGGGGGTGGCAGAGAGTGCCAAGCATTGGAGGGAAAAGATGCCGGAAGGGTGCAGCAAGAAACGCTGCCGAAGGACGGAGGGATGCCAGCGCCAGAAGAAAGAGCGCAAGATTTTCCGTAATGACATTTTCATATTAATGGCGGCTGCGCCACCAATACCCATTTCCCCCTTTCCTATCCTCACTCACCACAAATCGTCCATCCCCTAAATTTAGGGCCTTAACATCTCATCCTTTTCAGGCGATATAAGAAACTTTGTTTCAATGAAAAAGAGAAGAAACGAAAAAACATCTTACCAATTTAATCACAACTTCTTCGCATTCTGTCATCAGTAATACGTCAATAAACATGTGAATAATTTAAGTTTACCATAGTGCTCCCATATTAATTCAAAAACAATCCATTAAATTTTTGATGGTAGTATACTCGGGGAAAATTTTATTGGATTTAAAGCAAAAATCTAAACATAAAACCGTCATTCACGTTTAACATTAATTAAGACGGAGAACAAAGCTGAGTTAGGCATGGCTGATCAATACTTGCCCAGTTCATTCTCAAGACGAAGTTGCAAAGCATAGTATGTCATCAGACGAATCAGTAAGAAATTTGAAAATTCTATTGAAGAAAGTATGTTTGTCTGATGAAAATATGGGAAGTACTGTCTCTAAGTTTTCAGAATAACTAAAGGTTACCGTTTCGAATCCCGAGATGTTAACGGCTGTAAGTACCCTCGCCAATTTCTACATCCCTCGATTGCGCTGTAAAAACTCACAGCTCTGCAGAAAAATTGCATTTGTGCATCGAGAAGAAAAATGCAGCACACCCTACTCGAAGCCGCAACCCTCAGCCCCGCAGCTGCAGAAACTAGTTCAAACCCCCACGGAGCAACTACCTCGTAGGGGGCCGACGCTGGGGACGGACTCGAACCCACACGTGTTGATGAAGAGAGCTCTATCCCGAGACGAAAGAGGGTAATAATATAACGGTCACCTTCTTCGAAGTGAGAGAAGCTGGAAGAAGCTTTCTTTTCGCGGAGACAGTCTCACGCTGGAGGGGAAAGGAATATCTAACCGTCTTCAGGGATACAGAAAAACGAGTTGATGGAAAGAGAAAAGTGAGCATATTGAGTTATTTTGCACGAGGCATTATAATATCAGACGAGTGTAATATATTTGCATATCGGAATCATAGCGATGAGCATAAAATTCTGCACTGGAGTATTTATTATTTCTTTCCTAAGATGATTTTTAAACTTTCGCATATGTGTTTTTATCTTTATCTGTATTTTATTCCGATTCCTCTCCTCCATACGCTTTCTCACACATACTGTCTTCCTCTTTTTATCAGATACTCCTGATATAAACAATTTTCTCTTATATAGTCTCGTCTCCTTCTCCGTACCTCGTGTCTTTCCTATTGTGAATAGTCTCGATTGCCGACACTCCATTAATAGACTCGTTTGAGATTTTGAAAGAATTAACATTTTAGTGCTTTTCGATTGGGGATGCTATTTCATTCATATAAGAAGAGCTTTCTTTTCCATTTGTAAGGTACATTTCATTCTTCAGTTCTGCTTTAGTTGTCTAAAGTATTACCACAGAGTTGAATTTTTAGTTCATTCGCTTCTGTTCGTTATTTTTTTACGACACTGAAATATATCGAGTCAAAGAAGGATGAGTTGTATGCTTTATTGAATGGTTTTAGATATAGACAACAAAGCATGAGAAAAAATAGTGTTACCGCGTGAATTTGTTTGAAAGGGAAAATGAAGGAAAATTATTTACTAGAGTTAGGTCACGGAACGTATTAACAATAGTAGTAAAATGCTTATAGTTTTCTTTCAATGTGCTTCACATTTGATTGTATCTACTAAAGAATTTTGATTCATGTTAACGAAAAATTTACATATTATCTGAGAGTACGCCTCTTACGCTACGTACATTTTTTCTTTAATATGAAATAGTATATGTCATTATTATTATTTATAAGTATAGAAAATAATTATTTCAATATTTTATAAATGCTATGAATCATTTTTATTCATTATAATTAATATGAAGTTATAGAGAACTTTTATGCAAAACAAATCAATATTTTAAAATAAGAATGTTCATACTATTGCAAATATTTGTATCTTAGTAAAGTATTTATCTCATGTTGTGAATAAAAATTGAAGGAAAAAGTCCCTTAAACGAATTCGATGGGGGCGTGTACCTGAGATCCCTGAAAAGATTATAAGGGTCCCAGAGATACGTAGAAGGAACTATCTTGAGTGGCCCCTCTATTGTTCTCAGCACAGGTGCATTTGCCCCCGTGAGAATCGTATTAAACCAAATTTTGAAAATTTATTTTAGGCAATGATAATACTTATTCATTATTGCATAAGCGATTGGGCTCAATTAGAGGTAAACATGAGAACATTCCGTGCGAAGGAAGGGACTAGTGTATATATATATTGAAGAATTTAAAAATCTAAATAATAAAAAATATGAATCTTAGTTCACAAATATTTAAAATACAATTCACTGCATCTGAAAGTAGTGGAGTGCAGAAAGGACAAAAGTTAATATAAGAAATCATATTCGATGAATTGTAAAAATGTATGTAGAAAAAAGCTATCAATGAACATTAACGCTGTTGCAAACAATAAGAAAAGTAGGATACTATTCCACGAGGACTTATCTGTAAACCGCAACCGATCAAATATTACTGACTTCCAAATAATTTGTTCATTCCTGATTACTAACGGGGTGTCCCCAATCGAGACTCTTCGCAATCACGACAAAGCCCTAAAAGAATCGTCTCCTTCTGGTTAAAAAAGAATTTCATCGATTTTCAATCTTCACTTTTCCTCCCACTCTTTTTTAACTTCTAGTATACCGATAATAATTAAAATATTTATTCTCCTGTATAGTACATTCACAAAAAATACTATATTAACACGAAAATAGAAATATATCATGCATTGTTACATACAGTGTTAGATTGGATTATTTTAGATGTACCACACATTATTGAGGACAAATTTTACGAAATGTTTAGGAAAATATTTCCATTCAAAATAAGTGAATGTTACATGATTCATGTACGAACAAGTTTCATGACATTAAATAAAAAAATGTTTTTTGAATTAATTAGCTAAATTAAAAACATTTTGTGTTTCGTTTTTAAAACTAACATCTTGTAATGTATATGAAAATAGATTTATGTGCTGGTTTTGAGTTCCCTTATGTAATACTAAAAATGTAGACATCTGATTAATGGTAATGCGCATCTTGATTTCTTGATCTTGTTCTTGCAGAAAATGTAGCACCAAGATTAATATTACTACAGCAAGACGAAGATTAAGAGAATGCATGAACAAGACCAATACCAAGACTATAGTGGTCTTAGGTTTACTTTTCTGATCGCTTCTAATTAACTGGAAGACATACTAATTGAATGCACAAAATTGGTTTTTTAATGTAAATAAGATAATTATTAAAGTACCATTAATAATACTATATAGTGATTATATGCGTAAGGTACTCTATTTGTAGTGTTATATATATATATATNTGAATGTTATATATATATATATATATATATAACACTACAAATAGAGTACCTTACGCATATAATCACTATATAGTATTATTAATGGTACTTTAATAATTATCTTATTTACATTAAAAAACCAATTTTGTGCATTCAATTAGTATGTCTTCCAGTTAATTAGAAGCGATCAGAAAAGTAAACCTAAGACCACTATAGTCTTGGTATTGGTCTTGTTCATGTATATACACACATACATACACACAATTTGGAATGTTATTTAAGATCCAAACAGTTCAGTAATGTAATCTAATATGTAATTCTGTTCACTGTACAAATCAAATGTGTCTTAACTACATTATACAATCACTTAATTTTTGTGTAATCATTTGTAATGTTATATTAATGTAATTCTTTATATCTCTTTTTTTTCTTTAATGTGAATTTTTCAGGTACATTAGTAATAAGTAATTTTTTATTTTGTACCATTTTATAAACTAATAGTAATTTTCAGCCTTGAGCCACCATCCATAATGGGTATTTTGCTGGGTTTCCCTCAGTCGTTTAAGATTCAATACCGACATGGTCCATATCTTGTTCTTCCAGTAGTAAGTATAATGCATACCCTCCCATTTAATTTTATTTTGTAAAGAATGTGAATATTTTCAAAGTGGCTAGGTGGAAGAGCAGACTCCGGTCTGAGTCTTGCTACTAATAGTCTTTTTTTTTGTTAAAGTGGCTTGTTTGGTAATGATATGTTTCCTAAATCCACAAGATGGAAATTCGCGTAATCGTCATTTGGTATTGCCAATAAAATATGGTTAATAATCAACTAGACTTTTAAAAACAACGTTATTTACTATGACCTAACGCTATGTACTATTTCCGTTCAGTTAAAAAGCGTTTTTTAGGAAAGTCTGCAGGTAATTATACTTAATCAATCAGGCAAAGTTAAGTATGGTCCATAAGCGCTTTCTTCGTATAATTTGTGTTCAGATAGTGAATAAAACGGTATGAAATATATTGTAAACAAATGTAAAATTAATGGCTTTAGCATCAAAATGAATGATAAATCCCAAAAAAAATTTTCCTATGGAATTATTGTAAAAATCAGAATGATGAATAAATCCGGAAAGTATGATAGTTCTAAATTAAACTCAAAATCAGATTGAACTCATATTGAAGATCAGCGCAATTTAAAGGAGCCTAACAAACGAGGCAACCAATACAGGCGGTTGGAAGTGCAATTTTGAAATAAGAAAGGTGTTATAAACAAACTCTTTTACTGTTGAAAGGGCTTTGCTATAGCTTGTAGTATATAAAAAATTGTCTTCTGATAAACGCATAGGTTTTAAGTAAAATTATATTGGTTTTGCGTTAAAAGACCGGATTGAGCAATCGCAGCGGCCACATTTTTTCATGGCATAGTGAATGGATATCGGAAATGACGTATGAGTTGAACAGGAATAGAAAATATATCTTAAACATACTAAAAATATTATTTAGAATTCATTGAAATGAAAATAAATCGTAATTTTGAAATCTTGCTCAGGGGAAGAGGGAGAACTTCTTTTGCTTTACACAGGTTCCCACATTCCATCAATTCACATTCCTACTGAAAGGTAGTAAGGTGTACTAGTGAGATTTGGTATAGTAAGATGTATTATGTCTTAAGTACTTCTTGCACTAAAAAGCTACTAGTAAGATGTATTATGTCATGTACCCGCTTAGGCACGTGGCAGCAGTCAGTTTATTGTTTGGAAATGAACGTTCTAGCACAAAGATTAAGGAAGATTCTTTACCAGCAAGTTTGAATTTTTAATACATTTTATGATTTCTAGCTACAACACAATAAGTAGGTTCCTCTCAGGGACGTTAAATGAAGTAACCTGTCAATGGTCAAAGGAGTCATTTGCGCATGCTATAAAGATGCTACACGAAGTACCTTACTTCTAAATCACAGTGTTTTTGGATTCTTAATTTTCCTCTTTTCGAGTTCTGAACCAGAAATGGAAAATACTACCCAAATAAAGTACTTCCTAAGGGAGTCGCCTCAGATGAGGAGTTTAGCCTCTACGAGGCCACCTCAGAGGTCTTTGGGTTTCACAAGTTGAATGAGAATGGTAGACGGGCACGGGTAGCGAGCGGGATGGCGCAGTCGGTAGGCGCATGAGCGCGCAAAGCTCAAGATCCCGGGTTCGATCCCCGGTCTCGTCTCCCATTTTCATTCGACGTAACATGTTTAATCTGTTACCTAGCGGTGAGGTTCACCGCAATCTAAGAGATTTCTATACGATTTTCTTTTAAATGTATGGATTATTACAACATTTAACGTCATAAAGATATTTACGTAAAGACAGATAAATATGCCCTTTTCAAGATTTCTCGATTAAGTCGTGTTCACAAATCTAAATAATAATAAATATTATCAACTTCAAATCAACAGTGTTTATGTAGAATATTTTTGTTAGAATTAATAGTTGTTCAGACAAAAATTATTTTTCGTTTTCGACAATGAAATTGCCTAATTGCTATGACGCAAGCAGGGTTGTTCAGAATAAGAATAAATCATTCCTTTGAATAACAGAATAAGAGCATTTTAAAAAAATTCATTATATCAAGTTGCAAAAAAGAAGTATTTTTTTATTTGATGAACATTGCTTGACGAAAGACAAGATATTCTATTTTAAGAAAAAAATAACAAATACAAATTTATTCTTTTATTCGAATAATATTAAATAATGAATAAAAAGTTATTCATTATTTAACATACATTGAATGACGAAAAGTAATTTATACTTTTATTCGAATATCTGGAATGACGAATAAAAAGTTATTCTTTTATTTGACAAAATTACTTGTAATAACTAATAAAAAGATACCCTATCTTGACGTATAATTAATAATAAGTTATTCTTTTATCGTCTAGAATGACTAATTTTTAATAATACAATACAAAGCGTTTCATTTTACTTCTTGGTACAATTAGTATGAAATGAAACTGCATTTCTTTGTGTTACAAAGAATACATTAATCGTATGAGAATGGTGGTCATTCTGACTAAGGAGTGTGCAATTCTTATCAATCACTAGTTTTTCCTTGGTTAGTCATTTATCGAACATAAAGTATATTTTCGAATTGAAACCTAGTATATTAATCGAGAAAGTGCAGAGAGGAAACTATTAAGTAATTTGTAAATTAAGTATTTAGTTAGGAAGGTAATTCAAAAAAGTTGTAATGTAACCATTATAACAAGAAGTTAATCTTTTACCTTCATTACACATAAATAAGCTAAAAATTAAAAGAAGTCCATTTGCTCCCTAACTGTGTAATGAAGAAAATTTCTTACATTTGTTTAAAGAATGGATATCAAAATTAAGAAGAAATAGATCTTCTTTATTTACATAAAATATTTTTCAATTACAACTGAAGTGTCGTTGTCATACCATGCTCTACCTCGCTTTATTTCACCTTTTACGTCACAAGTGGTTTCTTTGTCTATTTTTTGGGCTCATTTTAATATAAACTTGACGAGGGGAGGGAATCTCCCATAATTTTATTTTAGCTTAAATAATAAGCTGAACATTGATAATAACACATATTATGAACAACTATGTTTAATTTGTAACGATTGCAATTATAAAGTTAGGTATACATATCGGTAAAGAGTATGGTAGTGAGCAAGAAGAGTCCGTGGGCGGCAATCATTCTAAACTATACAGAAGAAGTAAGAGTGCCAGTTGTTGATAAATACACTCCCACTATAGGGTAATAATATTTTTTTTTCTGAGGAATATGTATTGCCAATATTTTACGGATATAAATGCATGCATGGATAGAATGGAGAAAATCGTGAAAGAAATGAGGAGGACGAGGTGATTTGCATGGTATGTATCGACTACGAATGGGAGACAGGGAGACGCATAAACAAAGACGGGCACTGGAGAAACAAATATTAAACAATGTTTTGTTGTAAACAAATATAAATGGACAAGTGACTTATATAGTCACTTGATAAATCTGTAATAGACTTGAAAATTACAAAAAAATGCGAGATTTTTAGATAGAAGGGAGAAAGTGTGTGAATGAAATAAGTAGAGAACATGCAGGAATAGAGTTAGTGTGACGAAGAAATGGAAAAACCGAAAAATCGAAGATGGCAAGGCGGATGAGCAAAGAATAATAAGAGTTATTTAATTAAATAAATATGGGAGGAAAGAAGAAATAGATATGAGGTAACGAATATAATAGAGAAAAAGAATAAGGAGGCACACTCAAAATTCAACTCTATTTACTTAAGGAATGCAGAGAGTGCGAGATGGAACAAACGAGGAGAAGCGGATAGATATGACGCACGGGGTTCTTACGGAAAAGAGTAATAAGTTGCGAAGGGAACTATCGAAGAGGACACAGAAGAGGATGGATGAGGCAGAAGTGTTCAGAAGATACATATATACGCAGATAGAGTTTAAGCTAGATGTGAAGAAGGTAAAGAAGTAGGGTAAGGAAAATTTAAAAATTAAAACCATGTTGGAAACTTCGATTTAAATAAGCAACGAATTTGGTGAGAAGGATGGAGATATGGGATAGAAAAATGGCCAAGGGAAGTCATCTGTAAACATGGAAGAGGTAGGAGATAGAATACTGAGAATCTCACTGGGATATAACGTAGATGAGGACAGTGATGAAGTGAGCTATGGAAGAGATGATGAAGGAGGAGAAAACTAGATGATCCTGACTGAATTGAGGAAATTGGTGAAGGAACTAAGAGAAAGAAGGTACCAAGCAAAGATGGGATAAGCTAAGCATTATTATGATTCCTATAGAATTTTATGGGGATTGCTGGTAGAAGTAATATGTTTGTAAAAAAGAGATATCTTCCAGATGTATGGAAATTCTGAGAGTAATATCGTGAATGAAGTATATAACAAGAGACCCAAGCAAACAAGAGTCGTATGGATACCTCTGGTGCCCTCCCAGGAGAAGATATTTGATAAATAAATCACAAAAACGCTAATGGTTTATTTGGAACAGTAAGGAAAGTTGGATAATATACATTATGTATTAAGAAAGAGATGGGCAGAGAAGATGCTATTCTTCGACTGTTAGATGATCTGAAAATACAAAGTAGAATATAATATTTATAGAAATGAAACGAGCATTAGATGATGCATATTTGGACGTAATATTACAAACAATGAGAAATTTACAACAGACGACATTAAACCTCAAAACGATCAGTAGTTTGTTCACCATACCTCCTTGACATGTCATTTCTCAAAATACCGATAGAATGCTACTAAGTTCGAGGATATGCTGACATGTAACAAAATGGTAGGTCAACTCATAGAAGAATAGAAAAAAGCTTCCCCCTAAGAGCATGGTTCACCTTTGGTGCTCGCACCTTATACGATATTTAATGTTTTGCGAAATTTGACGAAATCACTGAAAAGTGAATTCTTTTAGTTTTTTTGTTAATTTCTTCTCCAGTTCGAACCTCATTTTTCAAGTTTTTCTTGTTGTTCAAATATGTAAAAGATGAGTCGAAGTGTTACGTCATTTCAAGAGATTTGGTAAGGGAATGGGTTCAAACGATAGTGTTACGCAAAATTTTAATACACTTTCATATATATCATACATATTCTGTATATTATGTATAGTAAAATGATTTGTTCACGTTTTTAACGACTGTTACTAATTTTTGGTGTGGGAGGTAACTTGAACCTAATTTTCTATTTTTCATTTGTAAACTGAAATAACAATGGCACCACTTTTATCGAGAAATAAAAAATTGAAAAGGCGAGGTTGGAAAATATGATTATTTTTCAACATTTTACATTAGTTGTGCATAATTTTACAACCTTGTAGGCAAATTTTATTCTATTTCTTTTCCAACATTTTCTAAATTTGAATTTTTTGAAAGAGAGAAAGTTAAAATTAAAAATATATATTCTAATTCTTTGAAGTCTAAAATGAATAAAAATTCAAAACTGTCGTAAAATTCGCGTAAATTTTCAAGAGCAAGATTATGGAAGTCCTTTTAGTGGCTGACAAAAAATTGCTTCAAAATTGTCAAAGAGAGGAAACGAATTTATATTCTAGGCACATTTTATGCTTTTGTATGACCAATTAGAAAATTTTAAAATGAAACGTTCTAATTCAACTTTCTCATATACTTGGTATATGGAAAGTATAGAAATCGTGAAAAAATTTGGAAACGAGATTTTTCCGGAAATATCCATTTTGAAGACCCCTGATACCGAAAAAAAATGGTTTTTCGCATAACGTCCGTCAATCTGTCCGTCTGAGCGCAACGATTCTGAGTAAATGAATGAAACAATTTAATTCACATTTCGTATTTACGATAGATTTTACTTGTTTCCGAAACTCATGCTCTGATTTTGTTTTTGCTTTACAACAAAGAGTACTTCACAAGAAGGTCAAAGTACTCTTTTGAATGCTTCTCAAAAACGACTTCAACGATTTTGCTTAAATTTTCTGTACGTAAAGTACAATAAGTATGCATTACATCCACATTAACTGTGCTTCACTTTAAAGTTAAGTATAGCCGCAGTAAAATAATTTCAGATATTTGTTAAATTATGGGCTTTAAGCCCGACGAAAATATTAGTTATAAATCATTGCAATATCATATACATTTTTAATTAATGGTTTTTTCTTGCACTGTTTACTTATATATCTGTGTGTGTGTATTTATGGCGCATTCTTTTAGTCTGCCAATGGTATGAATCAAAATAATATATGTTTCTACACGTGACTTTTAATATGTTACTTTTTAATGAGAACAGAGGAATATCTGCACCTTATGTTTTTCTTGGTATCGTTAACCTTCCACCCACACCCGACCTCTACGCACGAGTTGTCGCCTCTTATCCGGTGATGCTGCATAATTTGGCTGTCAAAGCTTACGTATCAGATGTGACCACTGCTCCTTTTGCCTGATGTTCTTTTTCACTTGTTTATTCTGTTTGTCATATTTAATGTTTGTGCATATCATTTGATGCGTAAGGATGTTATTCTATATTATTACTTATCATTTGAAGAATTTCCTTGGATACGTCTTTTTTTGTCCTGAATGTAATGTGTAATGAATCTTTTTGTTTATCTTTAATGATAATTTAAATTTAATGCTTCATAGCAGTTTCAGTCGTTAAAAATAGTATTATTGTAAACAATATATTTTAACACATACAGAATTTCTTGACGAGATAGATAAGGAGCGTTTCAAAATAACAGGAAGTAAATTTTAAAAAACAGTATCACCTGATTAACCGAAATTAATCATAGATACGATTAACGTTTATTAATATAATATTTAAATTTAATATTGCAAAACAATTAACTCTTTATTTTTTAATTAAATTATGTAAGCATATTGATGGTCTTCAGGCTATATTCTAGCGTAAATATTATCCTAATTATCTTTATATTTAATAATAAATGTATCTTTTGAAATAGAATATAATTCTTACTTATCTTTTCTCTCCAAGAAACGAAAGAACAGAATTTGTGTATTAGAGATTCTTTTATATAAATGCTGGTAAAAGTATTGCTTTATTAAACTTGTTAAATTGGGTAAAATGAGGACGACCAAAATATAGAGTAACATGTTAAAATCAACCCTCTCCTAATATAATGCTTTAATGTCGCTCTCTAGTGCAAACTGAGAATCGTATATGAGAAAGTATGTGCAATGGTTTTGCGCCACTAGCTTTGGTTCTCGAAGGAACATTCAATTTTTCATTGTTTTCTCTCTCCCAAATTTTATTGCCAGACCAATCACATTCCCATCCATTTCTGCGCAAAATCCACAAAACTAGGATAGGAAGGGAATTTTAACAAAATTATATTACATTCTTATGTACGAAGTCCATATATTCAGCAGTCAAAATTTATCATTTGTGATTAGACAGGGTTCTAGCAATGGTCACGATTCGTTCAACATATGAACATTAAGGACATCAGTGTTTTTTTCTTTTATTATTACAATTTTGTACTAGAGGTGCAAAACCATCGCACTTACTTTCTCTTTTCTCCGTCTGCAGCAATTTCTATTGTGAAAAGGTCATTTCTGGCCTTTTCTCTATATTTTGGTCGTCTTTATTTCGGTGCTCTATTCGCGTTCAAATTGGCTAGATGAAGTTCTATTTGAAAGTAAAATAAACATTCAGAATATTATTTCACCACATTTACCGACATGGCAGTCTTAGAAATATTGTTAAAGTGTTATGTAAATGTAATTTCGTTGTAGACAGAAATTGATGTATTTTCCTATCTCCAAGGCGTTTGCCGTCCTATGTATTTTATCCTTTCATTTCAGTTGACAAGAAGTGTATTCTACGTCTGCTTGGTCCATGTACACTGCAAAATACTATTCAAGCTTCTTGAAACTGTAAAATAATGTATAAGTGTAGAAGGCAGAAATTATTTTACTGGGTCTATACCAAACTTTCCAGTGAAATACCACTTATGCGGATGTAATGCATGCTAATTATACTTTAAGTACAGAAAATTCAAGCAATATCGTTGGTGCCGTTTTTGAGAAACATTCAAAAAAGTACTTCGTCCTTCATGTAAAGTACCCTTTGTTTTCAAGTAAAAAAAATTAGAGCTCGAACATCGATAACAAGTAAATTCTACTGAAAATGCGAAATCTGAGTTAAATAGATTCATTCGTTTATTCTGAATCGCTGCGTACTGACGGATAGACAGACGGACGTTATGCCAAAAAACCCTTTTTCAGAATCAGCGATCGCCGAAACGGATATTTCCGTCTAAATCTCGCTTTCGATTTTTTAATCATGATAATTTTTGTATACTACGTATATGAGAAAGTAACATTACTGACATCAGTGGTCTAGTGGTAGCGTCGTATCTCCCTCAATAACTCTGAACTCTACAACGTGGGTTACTCTGAACTCTGAACTCTACAAACTCTTCTCGGTTGGATATGTTTCTCTCACACATTCGAGATAATTAATGATTTGAAACCAATTATCACAACTCCTGATTATCCCAATTTCTCACCCACGTCACGGTGAGCCGAAAGAGCAGGATTCTCGGTAATAAATAAAAAATTTCGAGATATTCTATTATTTTGATATTTTTATTCTTGTTACAATTGATAACTCAAAAGGCTATACTTTCTGTATTGCAAGGAATACCTTGTTTTGAACAGAACTGATACATTGTGAATGTTTTTCAAGCAATATATGGATATTAATGAAAGTAATAGTATAAATTACATTGTGTCGTGGGAATGTATTTATTTATTTATATTTACAGAGTCTATTTTTATTGTCCTGTTTCTATCTTTGTAGACATGACGAGACTTTTTACTCATCATATTCGGTTATGCTCTTTTGCTTACCTATGCTGCTTCTTAATTTTGTTAATTTGTAATACTTTCTTTTAAAACTTCTTTTATGTATATAAATATGTGTAAATAAGAAATCTGCAGAGTGTTTCTTACAAAGAATCTGAAGGCGTGGTATGTACCAAACGCGCTGTGTCGAGCGAGCTGATGACATGAAATGGAACCCAGAGATATAATAAGCGACGAATAACTGGCCAAGGCATCGCATCTTGATCTAATAATTAAGATTAAAATGTAATATAATAATGTATCTAAGATTGGTAACAGATATAATCTTAAGAGTTCCGATTGTGACTTTTGAAGAGGAAGTGTACATGGGGTTTGGTCTGGTTTTGCCACCGATTGCCGCAGAGAGTTGAGGTAGAGTGTGTGATTCGATATCTCTCTCGCTGGCAACATGTATATTTTTATGTGAACAGTGGTTCATAGATATATCGTGATAAAACTTACTACGTGCTCATGTGCATTATGAGTATTATATGTTACTGGAATATTAAAGGTAACTCTAAAACGGTGTTCTTTATAGGGGTTTGATCGTTAAAACATTCTGAATTGTTTGTAAACATATTATATCACTGAAACAACTTCAGTAAATTCCTGCTTTAATGTGCCACGATAAATGATATAAAGTTATGATGTTGACTCCAATGATTCAAATTTTATTGCGAAATGTTCATAATTTTTCATTCAATATTTGTTAGTGAAAATCTGAAGAAACCATATTATATTAGAATTAATACTTATATTCATAAAATTTTCATGTCATAAAATATTCAGTAAACAATTACCACTGATAATTTATTTTATGATAAATCCTCTATTAACCTTAAGAATATCAACATTTACTGCACAATATAATTATTTATTAATTTTGTTTGTGAATACTTAAGATAATAATTAAATTCTTCTTATGAACAGTGAAACCACAATTCACAGTCGACTTAGTTATTCGTTACGGCAATAAAAGGCATAGCCGTATTTGTCATTTATTCTACCAAGAACAAAAAAGTATAATTTAAATTGTTTTTTTTAAGAATGAAAGAATAAATCATAACTTGTTTTAGGGATAAAAAATCTTATTCGTCAATCAGTATTGCTCGAATAAAAGAATAGCATTTTATTCGTCATTTATTTATGTCATTGAAAGAATGTTATTCGTCCTTCAAATTTAGACGAATACAAAAATAATTTGTTATTCGTCATTTATAGTTTACCGAATGAATAAATGACTTTTTATTCGACATTTGTGTTTGTCGAAAGAATATCCTGTTACTCATCATTTAAATTTAAACGAATATAAGAAAAACATTTTATCCGTCATTCAAAGTATGTCGAATAAAAGAATGAATTTTTATTCTTCATTTAAAGTTTGTCAAATAAAGGAATGAATTTTTATTCGTCATTTATGTAAGTCGAATGAAAGAATATCTTGTTTTTCGTCATTCAAATTTGAACGAATAAAAGAATAACTTTTTATTCTTTATTCAAAGTTTGTCGAATAAAAGAATACCTTTTAATTAGTCATTTAAAGTTTTTCGAATAAAATAATAACTTTTTATTCGTTATTTTTTCTACGAAGAATAACGAATGATTTTTTCAATTTATCATCATTTATTCATAAGAATATTGCCAACCCTGGACGCTAGTACCATTGTCTGCCCAATTCTCTTGAACACGAATTCGATAGTTTTTGATCAATTCAGAAGTCGGTAAGAACGTCATAATTTTTGCAAATCAGTGACAGTCGCCAACCTGTTGGAAACAAGAAGCTATACTTTACTAGACAAGTAGAGTTTTCATTTATTGAAATCAAAACTTTTTTCGTACTTTTGAGAAACTGATAGTTTCGGTGGCAAAAGTAAGTGAATACGCTGCAGTATGGAGTTGCAGAATAATTGGTCTGTCTCTCTCTCGGGCAAAAAAATGTGAACCATTACGCCTCTCATGAACAAGGGGGATAAAAATAAGATAACTTAATTTTATGCTGTAATATCTACTTTACACGAATCATTACTTATCGGGCACTTGCATGAAACCAGAAAGATTTTTATTATATAAAATATTGTTCCTTCTCCATTTCCAAAAGTTTATAAAAAAATATCAAGTACTTGTTCTGTTATATTACTGAAATGTTTCACATTTTCACGACTATATTCATGGTAGAAATTACAAAATACTGTCAAACGTGGATAATTCTAACATTTCGTCTGGTTACTAGAATTTTTCATTACAAATATATTAATATATTGTGGTTAATACGAATATTATTTTCAATTTTTCGATCTGTTAATATATTTGTGAATACAAATTTTTTATTGTTTCGGCTGCATACCCTGTTATTAGCAATAATGTGCCCTATTATTGTCTCATGTCTCCGGAAAAGTTGGAGAGCGGGGATCAATCTTTCCATTTCCCGAGTAAACTAGAGATCCTCACAATTATCTGCCATAAGCAAATTTCACAGCATTTTAAAAATGACTACTGCATAAAACAATACCTCATTGCCGTGTATTAATATGGTTATTAATATATGTATTGTTGTATACTATTTTAAAATAATAGGTTTTTTAAAGAAGCGTACTATACAGTACGTTTCAAATTTTGTAATAGTTGTTTAATAACATTGGTTTTACTATTAGTTTGAGTTAGTATTTTTCGTAATACAGCATTTCATGAATTAAGCAATTTTGTAACTGCAATAATATAGTTTTTATCGATAATTAAATGAACAGGTGCAATTCGAATTTTTGGATAATTCTAATTTTCAGGAACATTTTTTTCAGGAAATGAAAGGAAAAAGGAAATGTAGACTGATTCTGGCTAATATTATGTTGGATAAAACCGAATATGTTTTAATAGATATTTTAATATTTATTTTTCCTATTTTAATTGTTACAAGGATCATGAAAAATAAATTTCTGCAACAATCAAATATCTTTCATTACCATTTCCAATGCAATTTTCAAATTCATATCAGTTCATAATTTCAGACATAAAATTAAAATGCATTGGGGCATGCATTAGGATAAAATATGTAGAGAGTTATAAAAACTCTAACAACAGTTAATAAAAGTGTAAGGTAAAAATGACTTTCTTTTACTTAAAACATAAATTTCATAATATTATTTGAGGTAAATTTAAAATGTATTTAAGAAATACAGAGAGATTAAAATATTTTAATACTTACGTTTTCTTTGTAACTCTGTTCTACTCGTGCAATTTCTTAATGGAATCATAACTTTCCACTGATTCTCGAACACATTTAATGAACGTAAGCATAAATACTAAAGTGTCTATAAAACGCGTAAGACGTAATACGCTGAAACGAACATCACAATTTATTTTGATTGAACTTGATTTATTTTGTACTTATAATAAGTTAATATCATCATAAAAAAGAAAGTGAATTCATATTGATTGTGTCTCTCTCATTTTCTTTTTTTGTAATTACGGTGCCATCCTTAATCTTGAACATATCCTTCTGTTCAAATCTAAATATTGTCTCTTATAGGCTTACTTACATTTTCTCTCTCTCTCTTTCTTTTGCAGAAGTGAAAATAATGTTCACTGAACTGAAAATAAATAATTTTATTTTAATTTATAACATATTTTAAGCACAATAATAATTAAAACAGACACATATACCTTAGCTTTATTAGTTCATTATGAATTAAATTAGTTCTGGATTAAATTAGAAATCAGAAGGTATTGTATCGTAGTATATTACTATCTAAGTTCCCGCGGTTGTGCTCACGTGAATTTGGTACGATATCTGCAACTTTATTCTTTCTCACATACCTATTATATCGTGATAATGTTGGAGTTTCATAAATGTTGGAGTTTTGATAATATTGGTGTGTATCCTCAATCCCTTATTGTCACTAATGTATTTGACAAAAAAAATTAGAAGACACCTTTTTCCCATGTCACTCCCTTAGGGGTGAATTTTCGGAAATTCCTTTCTTGTGATCTGAACTTGAACTTGATTAAATTGGTATTTTGGTACTTTGATTAAATTTCTCGTGAACCCTAAAACTACGGATCAGATGCAATTTTCATTTTTTAAATTTCAAAATTAGTTTTCAATTAATTTTACACATAAACCCATTCCATTCCCACCTCTCCCCTCATGTGGTGCTAGTGGAGTCTTTTTTTGGAGACAAATTTTTTCACTTTCTCGCACTTCTGACACTAGCGGGAATATGTATTGATTAGATTCATCAAAATTCCGTTTTTTTATGGGTACAGTCAAGCATTAAAAATTTGATTTTGATAAAATAATTTATTCAGTGTAGGCGAATTCACTTTTGTCATTTGATACAGGAACTCTTCTAGTCACGAACATTTTTGTTCTTGTAATCCTTTCGCGAAAGTACATTTTGAGTTGCGCGCCATCTTTCTTGCGTAAACCCACGTGGAACGACGGCACACATATGTTGAAAAAAACAACTCCAATGAAACGCTTACTTCCGAAGCATTTGATACAGAGGTTCACCTCTGTAAAGTGTAAGAATGCACTCTTCCAGAAGCCCACAAAATTATTTTTTTAAATCAAACTCATTCGTAACTAGGATGCCGTCTGTAGTTAATACAATGAAACGAAAATGAGAAAATATGCACAAATATTTTCTCCATTGGTTTTGACATATTTTTATGTTACCTACTTTCGATATTTTTATTACTTCCTATACTTCTGTTAGATAACTGTTCCTATTTTCACGTTCCTTTTTTCTTCTTGACTATCATACTCTGACATTTCATGAACAAGTGTATTGAATTTCACATCAAAGATGTGAGAATGGAGTTCATTGTCGACTGCTGTAATGAACACATCCCTCAAACCAATGTGAAAATATATGTATTTCAAAGGCAGATAAGGAATAACGTCGTATGTTGCTCACGTACGATTAGTTTTCGTTGGGTAAGATGTGAAGGTAAGGATTCGTTTCTTACGTTTGCATAACAGCGGGAGAGCATTTACACTCAGCATGAGAGAAATTGCTCGAGGTATTTATTTGCTTTCGTTCATCTACAAACTCATGCTGTGCACTCATAAGGCTGAGCTCAATCCTTCTTCGTACAAGTCTTTCCAGGATATCTCATTCTTCAACCCCTCTTTATTATTCAAAAATATCATTTTCAATTTTTTTTCTTTCGCCGTCGTTCTTTCTCATTTCCGTTTGCACGTTATTACACAGTCTTTCACGAAGAGAAATACACACAGGAATTTTAAGTAATTTCTCCAAATGAAACAGAATTTCTCATATTACTTCTGTAACACTATTAAACTCTGATTTACGAGATATCTTCATCTTAAATTATGCTGTCTCTATTTCTTGTCTTTACCTTAAGCAACCCTATGATATCATTCGAATAAATTTGTAAAATATTTACTTTTACATAGGCTACCTTCCATTTTCAATTTTAAGTGATTTATTGTTGAAAATAATAATGTGCATTAATACATGGATTTCGTTAACAAATTCTACGGGAATGCAGATACACTCTTATATCTTCATTCCGAGAGTTTGGGTCTTTACGCAAACTTGTGTTTCTATGTGAGTAGTACAAGAGAATTAAGTACCAATTCTGAAATATAAAAATAAATCAAATTGCAACTTTAAGAATTATTAAATATAGTTTTCTCTTCCTTGTTGCCGTATAAAAGTGATGACAGGTCTCTCAAGTTTTGGGTATAGCGCAAAGTTTCACATTTCCAGGTTTTATAATAAAAAATCTGCAACCATGTTCTGTTCATGGGTGGCATGTTGGTGTAAGTAAAAAAGATCATAACTGACAATTCCTGGTGATATAATTAATTATATTCGACCCTTGCTCACCTCCTTCATGCATCTTCCCTTCTATTTTGTTGCTTCCATTCCTTGTCCACGTTTCGTTGAAGCGCGGAGACAGTTCAGAATTTTTCAAGAAATATTCGATGATTGTTTCATTACAGGTGTACTACGGGGGTTTGATATCACTACGGGTGTAAAAATTTACGAGCTTGCAAGATATCAAAATAGACTTTGTTAATTTCAATGAAACAAAATCTTTGAAAAAATATTTTTAGACTGTTATTTTGTTATAAACAGATTAGTGGAGATTTAAAACATATTATCATTATTTTTACTCTATATTAGGGATGCTTTGATTCTTTGTTCTTCCACATTTATTTAAAAAAATTTCTTCGTTCACAAAATTGATAAGAATCTAAAGAAATTAAAAGCTAACTTATAAGGAGTAATATTATCAAACATTCTTAAACTGCATTTACATCATCTGCAGTATCACACACGAATTTAAAACGTGATTCTTTATCAAATCACAACCTTACGGTTCCGAATAAGGGTGTTTCTTGAATAAGAGATAATTTCTTTACAAAGTACAATTCATCATAAAAGGTAAGAGGGCAGACCATCTAATCTCTCTTAAGGATGTCTTAGTCACTACTTCCACTGAATTATGAGCAAATGATGTTTTCACGCCGGAACTCTTTCACATAACGGTAGCAGCGATTAATATAGCTGCAGCTCTGAAAAACCAAAGGCCAGTGGGATGGATACTAAGTTTATCGCATTTTTTTCTGAAATGCTTGAGTGAATGCATGAGAGTCGTCGCACCCGCCTACAGTCAGCTAATCAGTTCATCTTCAGGGCTTCCTGAGATCTTATCATTGCGTTGTAATCGTCTCGTTTCCGTAGCCCCCAGCTCACACCCGTTGTACATCTTTTATGATCGGTCTCAGTGTTTTTCTGACGTGCGGGACGCAAAGACTTGCCTCTGGCACGTATGTAACGGGTACGGCCTCTGAACCCGTGAGTGGAATAGAAAAGTAAGAAAGTAATAAAAAATATTCCTTTTTCACACGAGCATGTAAGGTGGGTCGGGGCGCCGAACGGGACTGGACATAGTGGTCAGACGGGTCTTTGCTGAAAGCAGCAGCTAGGTGCAAGCCGACCCGTGAGTTGGTTATGAGAGGGGTAAAGGGGGAAGTAAAGGTACCTTCTTCGCAGGGGCGGCTGGTCAGACGAGTCTTCCGAGATAACCTCTGACTTCCGTCCCCGTGTGGGCCGGCCCGTGAGGTGCCGAGGCGCATTCCCAAACCTGCTGTCGCGGCCCGGGGCGGGCAGGCGGATTGCGGCCCGAGTCCTGGCGAGCGGCCCGCACAAGAACAATGCGCCACTTGGTTGTCGGACCCTTTCGCCGAGACACGGCGTGCCACAGGAGACGCGAGCCCCGGTCATTTTGGAACTTCTAAACATAGGTGTTGTATGTA
>NNCF01133204.1:147933-172181 GCA_002313205.1 Laupala kohalensis | reverse complement strand
TATATATATATACCATTTTATTGTCGATTTTGTAATCGTTAGTGCATTAATAGTCATTGGCTTGTAGTTTATATATTTAAGTTTGTTACAAGATCATAGTCTTTTGTCAGGTGCTATTGAGAGTTTGAGTAGTAATCGTAGATATTAGACGTAAGCGAATTTTCAGTGTTTATTGACACATTTTTTAATAATAAGTGGGATGTATAATGATTGTTCTTCAATGTATATTATGTTCAATAATACCATAACTTACCATCATTCTAGAACAAAACATTAACATATTCTGAGACTTCCTTAATAGTTGATTTTAAAATGTAAGTTGCTTATCGTTTTTGCAAACAGTCGCAAATAAATATTATTCATTTCATTAGTTCTTAGGACTCATCATACGTAAAGAACACAGATTTTATACCCAAATATAATTAAATCATGAATATATATTTTAATACCACAATCCTCTGGAATATATCACAATATCTCGCTCACACCTTGAACACATCATTCCCGAGTATAACTGTACTGTAGTAAGAAAATTTCTTAATAGGTTGCAACATCTTTCTTCTTTTCTTGAGAACTCAAAAATTAATGAGTAGTTACTTATTAATTTTATAAAGAATTTTGATGTGTGACAATGGATTAAACTTAAAAATGATGTGAAAATTGAGTAATATTTTACTATACACTTGTATAATGTGAATGCTCATTGTTTAGATAATTCTGATGTGTGTTGTCGGTAATATCAATATAATTTTTTTTAAGAATATTATTGAAATCAAGAGATATTTCATTTTGAATTAGAGTAACTCGCTGGTACTTTTCGGTTCAAGATCCGAGGAAAGACAAATATTTTAATACTAAAACATAAAATTCTGTTCTGCTGCTCCTTGTACGATGTTTCAGAATACATATAGCACCGGTGAAGATGAAAATGAAACTTCTTTTGAGAACTGAATATTTCATTATTTTGGTAGTGGATTGTCAAAACGTGCATTGAATAAATCATTGTGAAGGTCAAAAGAATAGTTATGTTAAAAAAATTAACAAGTTGACTGAATCGGGTTTTACTACAGATTACTTTTTAAAAATGAATCTTATGGGGATTTCAAAAAGGAATATTTATAATGACTCATGTATAGTATAAATAAGACAAATCAGTTCAAAACTAGCGCGCGAGAAATTATTTAATGATGAATTGAACCTTCTAGGGGGAACGGGAATAATATCTTCAGAAATGTGAGGTGATGGAAAGAATAGTGGTGTATTTCATTCTTTTCTTAATATTGACTTAACGTGGTACCTATATGCTCTATAGTAAAATCTATTAGATGTAATAGTGGGTAAATCATAAATATCTTATTAAGCCGCATAATAAATGGCACAAGTTTAACTTGCAAAGTGAATATTTGTTGTGGTAGTGAGATAAGTTGTGTAATTCTTATTTAAATCATTTTTATATCCATTACAAGGAACTTTCCTCTTTTTTCATTAGATTGTTGCATATCGAAAAGATGGATAAAAATGAACTTGAAGGTACTAATAGATGCCCAGTGAGCGTAGTGAGTCAGACACTGTAACTATTGCATTTTTATTTTTCTTAAACATAGTACACTTCTGAGCGAAACGTGGTATAAAAAATAAATTGTACCAATTTTCCCTACTAACATCTCTTTGAATCTACAACACGCGGAGGGAAAAGTATCTCAATTGATCACCTAAAAAACCCTTAAATAATTTTGAGATTACTATTGTTTAACACAAGTTAAGTAAACTTATTACAAAACAGTTTTGACTTAATATAGCAAAAAAATATAATATTGTTTTTAATGGCATTTCTAGCAAATAACTTTGTTTCTCAAAATGACATCATATTGAGTTACACCCCTAATCCTCATATGAAAATCCCATTTCTAAAATAATAAGACATTTTTGGAATCATTATCCGCAAGTTCATAGTACACATTTTTCCTCGTTCCCTAATGATTTCTTCTCAGTGTGAAATTAGAGATTTTGATCACATTATGATTAGGTCAAGAGCATAATACTTAAGCTTAAAACTCCAATTGTATCTTTGTTTCTTTGTTTGTCTTGTAGCATAAGTAATATATTATTACGTCGCAAATACATGTTTCTGCGCGCAATTGAGAATTTCTAGTTGCGTAAAATGGGAACGTAAGTGCAGGTACAGTCAGATATTTTTCGTGCATAAATATCCATGACAAATTGCTATCTGATCATACAAACTACTGGTCTTTTTATGACCTTGAGTAAGTTCGTTTTATAAAACACTTTAATGTTTAAGTAACGGTCAAGTTGCATTAAGTATTTTTTATTACATCTGATATTTAATTTTTTTAGAGGATAAAGACCACAAACATTAAAGTACAAACCTTTCATGGCATAAATTAACGAGTAAAAACATCAATTTTCTTGTTACCGGAAATTCTTATTTGTACTTGTTATGGTTACATACACAGCAATTGTGACGCGGCCAAAGACGTTAGAAGACCTCACATAAAAATTATATCCCACGGAACATTTGAAATTGCTATTCCATCATAAATAGTAAATGAAGTTTCTGTATCACCTGAGGTAATTATAAGTCTTCTATTTAAATACTTACTTTGTGATAATAGGAGTGTTTACGAAAACTGGCACTGCAAATATATATAATTCGTTTCAGCTTTTTCCCACTTTCTCATCTGTTTCCCCTCACCTTCAGGATCTCGTTCATAAACCAAACACGGGGATTCACAGGATGAATTGTTCAAACCTCAAAGGAATGGTCCCACAATATTTTTAAAGAGGAGTTCCGAAATATTCTCTAAATGGTACGTGATATATCACCCAGGCTCATGACTTTTGTCAGTTCTCCCTGTATCGAAGTTAAATAGCGTATCTCAGTCATTTTAGGATTGCGTACTTTCGATGCACCGGTTACAACTGATTACTCACTATTTGCTTCTACTGCGCTTAAACGTACGTATCAGATCGGATTTTGGGAAGAATTAACCGTCATTTTTCTTATTTTTAGCCTAAGAATACACAAGGGAAGAGGAATATCGCAATAATATTACTAAAACCATCCAAAATGGTTCATCTTTTGTGAGATAATCGTAAGTACGTGGTTTATTAACTTTTCAATCCAGTTAAATGCTAGAGGTATCTCAATTTAAACAAATCAGATCCTACTCACCACAATGATAATATTATACTACCGTATTAAATTTAAGTCGATGTAAAGTCGCCGTCATCCTGTCAGTCTCTGAGATACATCCCAAAAAGATTTGATTTAATTTCTAATGAAGCTGAATTAGAAATTCTTAGATGGATTATTGAAAGGAATTTGATAAAATTTTTAAGTAAGTCTGTTTTACAACTAAAGTGCCTTGCAGAGAGAAACAATGTACACATCGTAGTAAACAAGATAAGTGTGAATAATTTTAAATTATACGGAGAAATAGAGACAAATTTAACGCTGAAATGTTTTCAAATTAGGCTAACAATATCTTAAACAACAATAAAATACTTAAATGAGGTAACAATAATGAATATAAAATTTTCTTAGTCCTTTTGTCTACTATTGGCTTACTATACATATTTACGACACATTTTCGATATAAAGAAATAAAATGCAGAACATCGCTGTTTTTTATATTCAGATTTTCAAAATAAACTTTTTTTGAAATGAGAAAACATAAGAAGGAAACAACAGCTGGTGAACTGTATTATCAGTTCCGAAACGGTCATCACGTTTAAAATGTTTCGCAAGAAATCCACTTCTGCCAAAACTATCTCATATTACCGACCTTATTAAGCAATTGGAGTAAAGCTGAGATTCGTACTTTGCAGTATTTCACACTTATGAGGTTTGAGGGCTCTAATTACACACTAAGCTGATGGAGTAGGCTATATTCTCATTTACGAGGCATAAAAAATAGCAAAAATTAACTTAAACTCGCATTCCTTGTATTCAAACATTCACAAACATAGTTTTCCGAACTCTTGTCCCATTAGATGGGACCAAAATATGATGTGCGAAATTTGTCTCGTGAAAACAAAGGATATCCAAAATAAAAGCTAATTTAAGGATAGCAGATGGAAGAAAAAGTATATTCCTATGACAACGATCTAAAAAATAATTGTTATTTTAACTAAAGCACTGTGTCATAGCCATCATACAAAAATGAATAATTGGAGTCAGAATCAGAAAAATCGGGAGAATCTGGGAACTTTTTTGACGAGAGTGTTTGTTTAGGATCCTAAAGTTGAAAAATAAAAAAAATATTGTCGACAGGTTGCATAGGTATGTATATCTAAGTCAGTACTTAAAACCCACCATTTATAATAACTTGCCTGTTACCAATCTGTACCGATGCAATAAAAGTAGAAAAGAATACTGCGAATAGGAAGAACGTTTTGTATCATGAGGCACATGTCCTTATTCGGAAATTTGCCCCATCGCTGTGCGCATTTTACCCCATTGAATGGCGGCGGGAGAAGAAATGCCATTCACTACCACCTCATAATGTAAAAGCAAAAATTAAGCATGCCTGAATAAATAAAGCTAAAGGAAAGTGCTCAAGAACATTTTTAAATGTCACCTCACGTAAGTACCAATAGAAATTGCCATCACTACAAACTCACAACGTCGATGTGGATCATTCCGACTCATGTCCGATTCTACCCTACTGTTCCTATTAAGTGTTTTGGTCCAAGGCAGGTTTCAAGATGAGCAAGTATCAGTTGACCGTACTCGCCCTGTACCTGCATGACTTGTGAGGAATAAAAATGGTTATGCAGGTTGAGAGACAAAGAAAATGCTGACTTCAACAATGGTATTTTACACGTTTCTTTCGTATTTTCCTTTTTCAGATTGATAAAAAGTGGATTCAGAATTCACTCTTCAAAACTTTAATCTAGAAAAACAAATAAGATAAATGAACAAAATATGTTACATGTACTTAGCTATAGCAGCTTAGATAATGTTTTCGTTTGCACTTCGTAAATAATAAAGTACGTAAAAGTATTTTTTAATTGAAAGTATCAGGTGAATCATTAAAATGTTTACGGGATTTTATTATCCTGTCGTTGATCATGCTGATGACCATTCCTTCTTTCTCAACAATTTCTTGAAAGGAAATTTTGTTGATTAGTAGAGTACCTTGATTGAGTAATACTCCATGATAAGAACTCATTAAATCTTATGACTATGATGATTGCTTCAAGAAAGGTCCACTATCCGGTATCTCTTATTTCAGAGTACACGTAAGTTCTGAGTACACGGTTTACAATGTCTCGTTATTTTTCAGTTTCATGGCAGAGTCAATCCACAAGAAGCGGTCCAGTGCTGGTCGCTCAACCATTTGTAAAAAATCTTATTTTCCTGCTGTTTTCCTTATAATGCTGGAGTTTAAAACTTACTTTTTAAATATTGATCTGAAAACGTTTACATGTGGTGGCCATTTTTGTTCTCCGCGCGCGGTGTTTTCATGTTTCTTAGGATTTACATTACTGCTCAAATCTCGTGATCAATTTATCCTATATAACTCAAACAAAAACCATTGCAAAGACCGCGTTTAATTGTATAAATTTTGTAGCGTGTACATCTTCTCTGTTTATTTTACTTCTATGAGTTAAGTTCATCTAAATTTGGATATCAAAATTGTGAAAATTTCGCCTTTTACGAATTTTTTCTGAAAAAGTGAGAGGTAGATATCACCAGGGGAGTACCCAGAATTTTATTTCGGGTGGGGTTACATGTTAGGAAAAAGATAAATTTCTTTTTATTTCAGGGGCGCTGTTGATCTCCCATAATCCCCCCCAGGTACGCCACTGTATACAGATTTATATTTTTTACTATAGATACAGTTTAGTAGCATTACCTAATTAAACATTAATATCCTTACTTTTATCCTTTATTTTGTACCTATTTTTTATTATTTTGTCCAGTTTAGACTTTAATATCTCCGATAGGGCTGATGGTAAAATTCTAGAAATTGTAAATCTTACAGTGTTTTGTGTGACGTTAATGAAAACAAGATCATCATCTTGTGTATTGAGCTAGTAAAAACGTTACTTCATCTCAAATATAAAGAAAAATACTACTTGAAGGGAAAACGATTTCTCATACTTTACTGCTGCTGGCCTATGGCTTTGATTTTGTAACTTCCAAGGTATTTTGTTCTCAGAATGAAAATGTATGAGTGGACAATCGATGATCAATGCTTTTCACGATTAAAAAATGTTTTAAATGTCTTATTCACGTCATGAACTTATTCCTAAAAGAGACATCCGGTACCGAAATGAATGGGTATTTAAAGTCGACAGTCGTCTGAAAACTCGTTCTGTTTAAGATATAGTCTCCAAGAAGTGCCTGCAAGCCTCAAAATGGATATCAGACTCTGTTAGATGTCTTTCTTAGATTTCTTCTCATTTTTACATCACTAGGCGATTGACAAATGTTTACTTTACTCTACCGGTTTTATTTATAAATTTTCCTAATGTTTTTAAACAATATATTTTTTACAGCAGTGCTTTTCTTTCTGCCGCGACATATTCACATTCATTTTTCACAAATGCTTCACTTATAATACATCGCTCTTTGCTTTCCGAGAATAGTTCGACGATGTTGCTTACAGGTTTCCTACAATTCTGATTACAAACTAATTTAAAACATCATTAAATCCAATAAACTATACTAATCATAAAACCAATGTGAACATAAATACTAATTTTGACTATTTGCCTCTCTTATTATGAAAACTGCTCGTCTATTCATTACGTGTTAAGAGTTCTCTCTTAAGTTTTCATAAAATACTACAAAAAATTAAAAACGTTTAAAGAAATTACGATCTTACCACTTTTATTTTACGGAGTGAAAATGATAGTAAATTATCTTCGGTTTTGGAAACTATATATTAATTAAGATTCCATTATTGGTTAATAGTGGTAGTGGGGTTTTCCTTTTCCGTAATAAAAAAGAAACAAAAAATTTCATTAATAAAAGAAATCCCATAAAATACTTTATTTAAACTTTTGAACAAATTAAATTAAATTTTGGATAATACCTGAACCGTATTTGACAGGGCACTTTATGGTTACATAAACTTGTGTACAATCTTAAAAAGGAATTAAAAGAAAACAAAAAAAAATAACATAATTAGAAAGAATGCAATATGTAGTAAAATATACTACGCATATAAAGCAAAATTTCTAAAGAAAGTAAACCTACCTTATTAGGAACATTCATAAATATATTTATATTCCAGAGAACGATTTTTTTGTATACATAAATTATTATTTAGTTCGAGTGTACATTTAAAAGAATGGCTGTTGCTTCCATTTAATTCAGAGAAAGCTACAAATCTCGTGGAATTTTTCACCTTTAAAGGAGGTTTACATAGTGCATATTCTTTTCTTTTCTTCCTTTTTTGTAACCCTGGGTGTAGCCTTCCTATTCCGTGTTTTTATTTGGGCTCCCTCGTTGTCGGTGAAACGTCTTCCCTCACTTCCTTGAGCACTGACCAAGCAAGCATTGCACTTCCATCGTAGTCTAGACAGTGCGAAGCACCTTGAAGTGTTTGAAGGTACTGAATTAGGGGAGCCACTCACCCCTTGGTACCGGGAGAACAAGTTTTGAAGAAGACTGCGGGTTGATAGCAACGTAGGGAACAGCGCGTGGAAATAGCCTCCAGGGGTTACAATAGCACATTGCGCTACCTGAATTTTCAATTGCCAAAGGAGTCTTTCGAAAAAGAAATTTTGCTGTAACAAAACAGGTATAAGAATATTTAGGAAAAAGAGTATAAAACACATTATATCGTAAATACGGTTTGCGATGAATTCATTGAAGTTCTTGTAAATGACAAAAATAAAATATAACATAATATTGGTTGTTCCAGTTATCAGATAAAGGCAGTAAATTATCTTTTACTTACACAAAAATCGGAAACACTCGCGCTTATTATATGTTAAGAAATGCACTGAGGCTGAATTTCTGGTAGACGGACTCAATATTATTCTTGGATTTCTGTATTCCATCGTACTATCTTTCCTTTTTCTTCTCGATTATAATGAATAGCTATCTACAATTCGAATGCTAAAAATTGTGTTATTCCAAACAAATATATAGAAGACTAAATATATTTTCACAGTAATTCGCACGATCATTACGAAGAAACTAAGAATTTCATGAATAAAATGAAAAACAAAATAAATAAGTCATCGTGTATTGAAAATAATCAGTTTTTCATGACATTACTGTTCTCTTAAAAATGGTAATACAATAACTACGAATAAAAATTGTGGGAATTAAATGCGAGAACGAGGGAGGGGCATGTAGTTTCGGGAACTCCTCTTACCATTCATATGAAAAATTGTTAAAGACCTTTATGCGCCCATAGCTCAGTACAATCTTCATAGATACGTTGATTTTTACATTGCTTTCTGAGCAAAATATCCTTTCTGAGTTTTCAATCTAATTCCTCTGGTGTACGTTACGTGATGTTACGAATATAATCTAGGCATTGATTCCAGCATAGTTAATTGGTGTTTAGGAAAACATTAAAAAAATTTCTTGAAATCTGCTTAAATCTTCTCATCAACGATATTTTAAACTATAATATTCTGTCGACAACAGTCTATCTCCGTCAATATTTTCCTTATGGCGTAATTTAAAACTCCAGCTGATGGGTTGGCGCTGATTTGTCGTCTATCAAACGTGACAATACGAACAGAAAGTTCAATTAAATTTCGCCTTCCATGTTGAGTCGTTTCCGCATCTATACATTCCTCTGAGAAGGTAGCAACTAATAGAAGAAAATGTTAGTAACCTATGTAAAAGATTTTTGCATTCTTTAGGACAATTATGCACATGGACCTTTAAAAATCACACGTGAATGTTTTCAAATTACACAAAATACGTGGTAAATTGATTCGTGAAAAACTGTTAAGTTGAACTTAATTTACAAAAGTTGTGATTTTGACGTGAAAGAACTCAGGTTTCAAGAGTATTTCATAGTTACCATCTCTTGGTGTTGCCAGCAGCCAAAACATTTCTTAAGATACTCCCTTTCAACAATTTTCATTTAAAGCAAAACGCAAACACAGATCTTAAGGTATTGATCAAGTCACGTCACGTAGAGCACGCCAATTTTGCAACGTTCAGTAAACCTTGTTCTTCCTATAGTAATTTCTTTTTATAAATTAAAAGAATTATTTCTTGGTTCTTAATTACATTTGACTATTTTTAATACATTGAAATTTACTCCTTGTTATGAACTTTTGGTTTTAATAACTACATTTTTTATTTTGCAGTGACTTGTATTCAATTAATATTTTCTCAGAATATGTATATTTAAAAAACTAGAAACGACCAATTTTTTAGAAGCGATCCTGCAGTAGTTAAGATAATGCATTTCAATATACTTGCGTCAGACTTCGAGATTTTCTTTTTTTATTTTGGGGCTTCAAATGCCTTCATATTAAATCAAATAATTGATGTTATTACATTAAATTAATAGTTGTATTCCAAACCATAATTCAGTGTTTCTATTTTATGCACTTCTGTAGAGGGAACACAATATGTTACGGAACAGGGAATTTCAAATTTAATTGTCTCTTTTTTGAAAGTGCAGAAAATATTTATAAAGCAAGATTGTCACGTTATCCGAAATTATTTACGAAAGATATATCTAATACCATTAATTGATGACAATTAAATATTAATTATCGAATCATCTTTATTATACATCAAAATTACATTCATCAAACAGTTATTTTTTTGTTATATTTTTCACTTTCTCTCTCTAAACTTTTATTTTGTTGAGTAGATAACCAACAAACAACAGGTTACATGGTTTGCGGTGGTAAAGAAAAATGGGGTTGTTGAGCATATACTACGATGAATGTATTTTTTGAAGGATATGCGAATATTATGTTCAGCAAAAAATTTTCAAAATATACTTCAGAAAAGTATTGATAAGGAAATATTATCCAAACAATCAATAATTTCGTGTATCAAAAGAGACAAATTTTGCCTATGGTAATAAATAAATATTGTTTTGTCAAAAAACTATTACAAACTCCCTGTGCCCACTTAGAGGACAATAAACTAATTTACTCTCCGGAAGCAAGCAAGGGACCATCCCATGTATTCCGATGTAGGGCATTGAGTCTCCTTCCGTAAATTCTAATATCAAATAGTGAAATATTTCTACTTCTGTAGTTTGTAATAATATATATCTAAATGGAGTGAAATAAAAGGCGAATACCATTAGAAAAATTCCGGAAGAAAAAACTTTTCAAAAGGTATGTTCTCTCTTGCTTGTGTAAATTGAGAAGACAAAGCATAGTATTACTGAACGGGTGGTCAATACATTCTTTTTTTCATTTCTCATTTACATAGAGAATTATGTTCATCTTGGCACCGAATGGGAGTCATCATCCTTGGAGCTACATGAATGAGAGGAGACTTTTAGGGGGAGCAGGGTCATCCCGGAAGAAGGGACCAGAACTCAGAACAAAGCAACAGGAATTTGGTCATGATCTGACCATCAGGGCAGCAAAATGAACGAAACTAGACCTTTCACATGCAACTTGTGGTCAGTTCCGTGAAAGGAAGTTTTTCCGCGCCAATCGCCGTTCACAGTACATTATCTATTACCATCCAGAATTACAGGAGTGATATCCCAACTAGTATATTTCGGTCACAAGCATTGAAACGACCACTGACTTGTCAGAACTCCCGTTTTTCCTATTTATTTGCACGGAGCATTGCGAAGAGCAGCAGCTCAACGACTTCAGGAGAAAGCATTGCCACTCTGCGGGAAGGGAAGAGTGAGGGATGAGGAACCACAATTAAACCTCTTCTTGCATTCGAACGCACGCTGCACGCGCTGTGTGTATGCCCCTCGCTGGCGACTAGCTGGACTTCGGTTGCAGCGCAACTGGTCTTCAAGTGAAAGCTCCGTGATTTAAGGGGACAGAGCACTAGGTGTAGGAAGGGGAAGGGGAGAGTGCGCTTCTCTCCGCAGGGATGTGTGCGAGGAGATAGGAGAGGGCCTCACACACGGCAGGCAGCATAATGGACGAGAGTGGACGTCTCCCCAACCCGTTTCTTCTCATACCCTTTCCTCCTTCCCCTCGACTACGAACTGGACTTCAGTGGTCAAACAAGTCTTGGGACAGCACCTACCTCAAAAACCCGTTTTTCGTTTCGAACGTTTAAATGATGGCAGAATAAAAAATACCCCTCCCGTTTCTACTTTCTGTATTGTATTTACTTGTCCAGTCGGACCTTATGGGCTCTCCCTCCAACTTCTCTGGTCGGCTCTTTTTCTAGCGTACGGATGCACGCACGCACTGGACACTCAGTTTCGGAAATGCGCTCGCAGGAATGTGCGCGTGTGATGCGAGGCGCGAAGCGTGCCGTCGCGATAGGTACGACCGTGTGAACCGCGTGTGCGTGTGCGGGGGTGCCACGTGATAAGATCAATCAATGGCACTTTCAGTGGCGCGAGTGAAACATCACGAGCAGATCGATTTTTTTCTATATCTATCTTTTGGAAAGAGTGAAAGGTTTTTTAGTGATATGCAAATTTATTTTAAAACACGGAGAACGTGTATTTTTTAACGTTGATTATTCCACCGAGTGTGTTTTTACACAAATGTAAATTTAACTGAATTATGGAAAGGTTGGTCATTTGCACAAAAAAAAGTAACGTGAGCTCCATAATTTATTTTGTTCAGTTATCCAGCAGCAAGTAAGCTATCATAAAAAATAAGGAAATCCGGGCAGCACATGAAGGTAAACATACGAAGAAATTGTTGCTTGAAGGTGCAAGGTTCACACGTCAGCGTGGGAGGCCCTGGATTCGAGACTGTCGGCTTTATGGATCTCTCGACAGCTGGAGCCGTGGTGGCAACGAGCTTCCCTCACTTAGTGGTATGTTCTCCAACACGTGCTTCCCGCCACTAAAGTGACACTCCTGATCAACGTTCGACGTAGTGCAACGCAGGAATGGGGCGTCAGGATATCGACGGCAAACCCACTTAAGTTACTACCTCTTTAAGGTCTTTTCTACCTATTACCTTTCATCGCCTCATTTTATTTCGTCCTCTTGTGAGAAAGTTATTATACTTTTCACAACATTTCTGACACTGAACTAGTGTTTTTATGAGATTACGTTAAATGTAGTATTTACGGTTGGGTAGATAATATTAGCTACTGAATATCTGTGCTCTGTTTCTTCTCTTTGAAAGGATTCTTAAGGATGACATTTATGTAATTAAAAAATTGTCGTATGTTCACACTCATTTTCTTGCAAACGAAATCCATTTAGGAGATAACAAAAACATCACTTCTGTAATTATGCTTTATACACTAGCGTTGAATATTTTACTTCATATATTATTTACAATCAGGGCTCAAACTGATATTTAATTGGGAAAATGTTGACATAGAAGCCGAGGAATGACTGTCAAGCAACTAAGCAATCATCTGGTTTTAATTCATCCTATACTATGGGGAGGGAGGTGCAGGGACAACGTTCTAGCTCTCTCTGTCTCCCTGATGATTCCTTGAGTAGCACATTTTTGCACGATCCTAAATTCACATTGTTTGCGTGTATCAGAAAATATTATGTAACTCAAAGACACTGAAGCAAAAAGTTATCATTCTACAATGTCTACTTCTCAAACCTCGATACTGCCACCCTCAAGAATATGTGAATGTTTAGAGAACCCAAATGAAATGCTAGTAATAATACCATGAGATTATTTCACTTTCACCTCATGAATTACAAGCATATCGTAGATTTAATTTTGATTCATAAATTTCTGTTTGTTAATTGATAGTAATATTTTCTTTATATCTCACCTGGAAAATAATTCCCGGAAGAGTTATTATTTTCAAGCCATCCAGTAAAGATCCCATTACAAGAGATCTTGAGGTTGTTTTTATCACTTTCATACGCTCAACATACATCTTTTATAATATAAAACAATGTGAAAATATCGTGATTACTTTCTTTAAATAGTGCCAAAAAAATTTCTATTTAAAAAGTTATTCCAAATCTGTATATTTAATAATGCAGCATTTATTTATCATATCAAACCTTCATATATTGTAGAATATGATGATAGATATGATGATGATGTGATCTTATAAATAGGTCTTGATTGAAACAGAAACAGTCGGATGTAAACTTTTGGTATTGATTCAGGGAAATTCCAGCTCCTACTCTCTGACATTCACTTCTGTCCACTATTTCCTGACATGCTTTTCTCACCATCACCGACCTCCAGATTGTCACGTCAGGTTCCGCAGTTCTGTCCCAAATCCCACTCATTCCTTAAATATATTTTAATGTTCCTATAAGCCTTTTTCTTTCAGAACATTGTAATTTACTCATAGCATGTCTCCATTTCCCATTTCAACGAATTATTCAATACTTTCCCCTTAACTCCAAACAACACTTACCCATATTCTCTGAAATGTACGCAAGTCTCCGCAAACGTTCAAATCGATAACATTCACACACAAAGAATCACTATTACTTCAAAAAATATTTCTCTCTCCGCTTGCAAATTTAAGAAAAGAATTTTTTAATAAAACACCCAAAAAGTTTAGAGGAAATGCTCTGTAAAGCAGAGTTTGCTATATATAGTTTAAATATTAGAAGCCAATTTTCGAAAAGTGTCTGATTTTCGACTAAAGGCGTAGTTTCTTGAAGGTAATTCGGGAAGAAGCAGATATTGACATTTAAACGTATAAAAGTCTTGTCTAAATAAAGGAGTGATGGGACTTACTTAATAAAGAAAGAAATGTTTTAACGTTTACATGAAGTCACCTTTTCAAAAGGAAAGTGAATTTATTTATTTAAGAAGAAATATTGCATTATGTTGTAAATAAAATAATTTTCTTACTTCCTTACGGTAAATGACGTAAAATTTGTAAAAGTACAAAACTTTTATTTTGCCTGTGCCTGAACTAATATATTATTATACTAGTAATACATTTTAACACAACCAGTTTCGTCATCAACTCGAAATGCTATTGGGGAAGACAAATAACTGAATGACCCTTTTAAAATCAATATTGTTCTAAAACTATGAGACAATGCTTCTAAATATTTTTATTTGATAAAGATGGAGTTTTCAGAGTGTGATCTGCGATGTAAAATTCCATGGTTGAATGAACAATTTTTCTTGTCATCGTGCATTTTTTTTCTCGTTTGTTTGTGCTATTTATTTAATTTTCTCTTCGAATTTGGCAATTTAAAATTTAATAGTTAATTGGTAATTTCAGTGCATGTGAGTCTTTGAGTTGTGGTGGCTTTAGATAGTGGGCTCTAATGTGTATCATCTGCTTTAAGGGCAGGCGTATGGAGGTGAACTCGTCCCCTCCCGTCCTCACTGCTGTCTGTGACTCGAGCGCAGATTCCAACTTGGGGTTTGTAGAGGTTTCCGGCAGAAAGTGGCGAGGTTGCTTGGTTGGAGGAGTCAAGTAACCTAACTCAGCAACGGGAACTTCACTGAAGCCCTGACACGTGGTCAGTATTTTTACAATAATAGGAAATATATCGTTGACCTCATAAAATTGGTAATTGATACCATTGAGAAAGGGTTTGTTCACTATTATAATTTTAACACCAGATATCACGTGTCCATCTTAAATTATTCATATCCCTTACTCCTTAGGTAAGAAATAAAATTGAAATTAATATTTTACTTTCAGAAAGAAAAAGATTTAACTCATGAACTGCGATCTCTGACCCATGCATTGCATGGAAATACCAAGTTGATCCGAGATCGACTGGATCTTCAAATAATTCATTTCGTTCTCAAAATATTAACTCATGAAAAAAGAATTGTATGTTCCCAAAACTTTTTAGTTGAAAATGTGCGTAAATGGTTGAATTATATTGATTTTTTATTTATTTGAATTGCTTTTAATTATATAATGTGCAGAAAGACACTTATCAGTTGTTGTAGGTTAGTACAGTCCTTAGAAATTCTTTGAGGCATAAACATTCATTTAATTCGTAGCTTAACTTCATAACAAGACATCGAATTATTTAATGCTGTTAATCAAGTGTCATAATTATTTGCCAAATTTGAATTGTTTTCAATGATGCTCAGGGGTATGTTGTGTTACATTTTTAATTCAACAACATATGTTTGGTCTTTCCGTTTCTGAAGCTAGATGCATTATAAGGCATTATAAGCAATACAGTTAATAGAAGCGAATAACGCAGCTATCTATAGTTTAACTCTAATAACATATCTCCAGTTGAATAGGGCAATGTCTTTTTGTTGTCTTTAGGATGACTGCTGCGATATGTTCCCCAATTTCAAATTATCATAAAAATGGAATAGTATTATCAATACACTTCGGACTTATTAATTTGATGGACGTGAACAAATTTTAAAGCATGTTTCAATTTTGGTTGGATTCAAATAAGATACTTTTTTAATAAATGTCTTTTTCAGGTTTAAATACTCTGCTTCTATTGTAACCAGAGTTTCTTCCTCTTATTCTTTATGTTTTCCGTCGAAAATATTCCAAACTGGTTAAAGAAGTTTCACAATAATTTTCAATCATGTTTGACTTTGATTTTTTAATTTTAACATTTTAAAATTAAAACATTCATATTTTCTTCACTAAATACTGTTTATGGGAAATGTTTTCCCTTGAATATTCAACAGTAGCACCTAATGCGAGTCTAAATTTAGTCAATCATTCTATTCCTTATCCGACACATTTTATGTCATCTTTAGTAGGGTACAGTACATATAGTTTCTTCTAATCTTATTTCTATCTATACTTTCTATAGCTACCGATAGAGTAATAGGATACATTTGTTGATCACTCCACAAATATGATAAATATTTAAATAAAATAAGATAAAAGAATAATATTATCCTGTTTACACCTTTTCTGTATATTTTTCTTTGAATTTCATGTTTTACATGCGATTTTGATATTCATCTTTAATCTTTGAAGTACATTATAAATATCGGGTGCATATACAAGTCAACAAATTTAAGATACTCTTGATAATATAATCCCAATATTTCAGTATGAATGTACGTTCCTTTTCCTAATAAAGGTATGAAAGGTCTTTTTTTTCAAATACAGAATCATATCTTGACGCAATTTGACTGCTTATCAAGATTACGACCCATTCCACTGACATACATTAATATATTACAGTGATATTAATTAGTTCGTAACCTGTAACTACTTCATCAGTTCATGCTTTAGAATATTTTAACTCCACTCACTGAAATTAAGGGAAAATGGGCAAATAGTCCTTCGGTCGCATTTGGACACATCAATTCGCGAAAAGAATGGTAACATTTCATTAAAACGTCTTCTTACATTGATAAAAACATCTTTAGACATGAGTACCCCAAGATTCAATGTGTGATCCAAATTCCGAGTAAGGAAAGGATTTCTCCAAACCTTTGGATATACTTCCCAACCTTATAGTTCGGATACTATAAGGTAGGTATGATGCAACATCCAAAGGTTTGGAGACAACCTTCCCTTCCTTTGAATATGGATATCACATTCTAACCTGTTCTCTTGGTGCAATTTTTAATACATTCTTTAAAGTCATACTAAAATTTGGACAATTTTAAAATAACTATCACTGGTGAATTCCTATTGTCACTCAAACCATTATCCAAAATCACACATAAATTCATTTTTATAATAGATCCCTTAAATCTTTTGAGTTATCTGGGTGCTTTCCTCTAACCATCTTTCACTCCTATTTCAAGTGAACGTTAAGAAAAACCGAAACTACTTTCCCAACGAAAGACGTGCTGAATTAAAGTACCATTTCTCGCAGTTTGAAGTACATCGCAGTGTTACATTGGAATTTATTTTTTCGGTGTAGAATTGCAACCTGGACAAAATATTTTGAGATTGTATTGAATTCTAACTAGAGAACGTGAGATAAAAACTCGCATGAACCGACAAGAGTGACCTAACTGGAGATTCAGTTTCACCTTCGTACCTGTCCACTAATACCTGGCACTGCTTGCTCTATACTTTAATGATGTATTGCATCATTGGCCTGAGTAGATATTTTCCCCTGAAAGTGGGACCTAGATATATTTCAGAATTTCCCATAATATTCGTGTGAAAAATATAGAATAAATGTAATTACTTACCATATTTCTCAAAATTGTAATTTCACCCAAACTTGACATCCAATCCTCGTAGGTAAAGTTTACATGTTTATTCCTCTCATTGGAGGTAAAAAAATCACACGGTAGTACCAGTGCTGAAACCGAAGTTAGGCTGTATGTGTGTCTTGTATGTGCGTGCGTTTTCGTTTTCAGTTGATGTTCCGGTGAATGCGAATTATGGCCTATGTAAAGACGAGGAAAAGCTTCTAGACTAAGTGATGGATGCAGTCATTACGTTCACGTGAATGCTGGATGCCGCTATATCGTCTGCGAAGGAAAAACTAGAAATAGGACTGTAAAGAACCTTTGTTTAAACATCTTTAGGAAATATTTAAGAATCGTTTTCTAGTAACAAAGATTCAACATTCAATATACAACTTCACCGCTTCCCAACTCTTCTTCAATTAGAATCTGCCAAGTCTCAGTTACAGTTTTTTTTAAATTGATGAGAGTAATATGATTGAAAAATAAGACTCAAAATTGGTGAAAAATGTCCATTTTCTGCGCTGAGTAAATTATTGGTTTTCCTCAAAACTTCAAAATTAAAAATGTAATTGATTTTTGTTACATGTAAATTGTTTTTGGGTTTCAATACGTCAAAAAAGCTTGATAAAAACTAAACAAGTGTGATTATACATTAACGAAAAGTTTTGGAAATCACTTGCGGGAATTTTTCTTCAAATAACTTCGATTTTTACACAGTATCTTATGAAACCTTCCTATTCGACATGCAGTATAATTTGAGAAGCAGATGCTACGACTCAAAAAAACTTAAACGAAAGTCCTATCATTCATCCTTACTTGTATTTTACTCGTCACAAATTTTTCTCTAAAGACCAAAGAAGGAATGAAGATAACGTTAATAATCTTCAAGGAATGTTTTCCTTAAAATGCGATTGTTGTGATTTTCCAAACTGAAATTCGAAAACAAAAGAATTCTGCGTACTTATAAGCAAACTCAAGATATGGTCGAATGTTATCCTGTCAATAAAAAAATGTATATTTGATAGCATTCTATTTTCTCACAATAATGGAAAGAAGGAAATGTGTAAACAACGTCTTCTGAATCATAATACGATTGAAATCTGCAATTTAAGCATTAAATATAATTAAAAACACTTTATTAAATTTGAATTTCTGTAATTATCGGTACGATGCTTAAAGATATTTTGTTAATTTCTCTTATATTTTCATATTCTACTCTGTTTGAAACATTGTTTATTTTTATTTCCAAGTATTTCTTCTTCCGATAAAATTTACGACTGTAACTAAATAATGCGTACATAAGTATGATTTTAATAGAAACATGTTCATTGAAAATAATAAGAAGGATCAATTTAATTCAAACGTGATTAGCTGAACACGCTTTCTCAAGTTCACCTCGATTCAAGACCTAAGGTCCTCAATATAAACAGAAGAATTTGTTGGGTTAAAGGGTCATTAAATATAAATATAAAAGAGATAATACATAACCTTTTTTTCTTAGATATTCTCTTGTCGACTCGTATTGTACATTTCTTTAATTGCATTGCTTTGAATTGTTTCGAAATTTAGTATTTAGGTAATATAGTTAGAGCAATTAATTCACCAATTTAATTTCCTTTTTGCTCTGAAAACATATTCTCCATGAATCTGATACAATGCTTACCATTAAACCACAGTTTACCATTAAAACTTTTCGAATTCATCTTCACAACTCGTTTCAACTATTTCTTGGTCGTTTTGCTTGATAGCTTAGTGCTAAAATATCTTGAGACAGCATAAATGCAATAAAGCGAATGATTATATACTGTTGGAAAAAATTCTCATTACTTTTCTGTTGTCAAATTGTTTCTCACATTTCACTGTAGCATTTCGACCTAAACTGAAATTAATTTATGCTCTATACCAATATTTCTCTTGTATTTAGAAAATTACTGTGCAACTTTTTTTGTGAGTCACTCATCACAAATTTCTTAGTGTTCTTTGCGTCAACGAAACGTTGACTTCAACCACTAATGCACTAACATGTCCCTAATATAACCTTCAGAATTTTGCCCTCCTGTTCGTAATCGTCGTACAAGACAAAATAAAGCTTAGGAGTCCATACAGTGGTTGCTTTCTCTAGTGTCCAGGTGTTTTTTCATTTGCGCAAAGGTCAACAGAAGGGAAACATCTAATAAAATAAAATACATGCCTACATCCCCCCTCCCCTCATACATTGGTCTCTGTTAAGTGTAAGAACAAATGTGTTCGTATCGTATTAAGGGAACGTTACCAAAGATGTGATATGTTTTTGAAGTAGCTGTGGTGATTCACCTACGATTCAAATTTTCAAATACCAAGTAACGCCATTTCTGATGGAGGATGCTTTTTAGTTGAATGTAAAGTTGAAAAAAAAGATAGGAATCTCCTGATACAAAACTGAAACGTATTACCTAAAATACTTTATTTCAGGATACATTTTTAATCGGTATTCTTTGTAGTAATTAACAAGAAATAAAATTAATCTGAATATCTCATATAAGGATAAAAGAAGCACAATTATTACTAGACAAGAATGTAACGAATTATCAACTTTCTTGCTTCCTTTCACTTATACGTCACTCGTTAAAAGTAGGAAGTTCTGAAAAAATAAGTTAGAAAGTGAGTGTTCGTGCATAGTGGAAGAATTGAGTTAATCAGGTAAATAAACTAAATGACACAGAATATTAAGTAACAACTGATAACATAACTTAAGCAAATTAGTTTTATTTCCATATTATAAAACACATCCAGGGACAGTAAATATTTAAGGCATCCGATTGTAAGATTCAAATTGCACAGCAGAGCGTTCGGTTCTATGCTCAATCGAAGTACACCTCTATGCGAAATCTTCATCTGTGCCTAGGTTCGTCTCATAGTACCAACTTTTACAAATGAGTAAAAAGGAAAGTGGCGTAACTCATTGAAAAGAAATTTGAATTAAGATCATTATCTGTATTCTCCATTTTGAGTTGAGGTCTTTCTTTCTCTACTGAGAACATTGCCTGTTGTTGTCGTTAAATTGTTGCATATCGTAAAGATGGGTAAAATTGAACTTGATGTTACGATGGACAATTTAATTGAATCTAGTGAGTCAGACACATAACTATTTTAATTTGATCTTCATAAACCTGTTACTTGAATTTACTAACCTTGGAGAGAATAGCCACCCACATAATTTTTAATCACCGTAATTTAACAAGTGAAGTAAACGAGTCAGTTTTGATGTAAGATATTCAAAATATAATCAAAATTATTTACGGCATTCCTAGTAGAACACTTCATTTCACAAAGTGAAATTCCATTGAGTTCCACCACTATTTATTCCACTGTCTCAAATGTGAAAGCGTTTACGGAGACTCGACGTCCAAACTCCTGAATTTGTCCAAGGGAAATTTGGCAGAGAGGTTGCTAGAAATCCAGAGAATCTACATTTTTATAAATGTAACATTTTGTATGCTCTATGTTAATCCATACTTACAAGCGGCTTTGTCCTAGCTGATTCACCAGCGTGGAGAATAAACTATTAAACAAGTGTATTTAAAATTTTGAGAAGATATTTTATTCATTTTGCAGAGGTTCACTGAGAACTTTTCGATATTCCAATTACGAAAAAGGTAAATTTTAAATGATTTTTTATTTTATTTTTCGCTGTATTACGCGATGTGATATATTACCGCGAATTTGACTTAAACGATGTAGATTCAAATACATAAGAAATGATTGTAACTTGGAAGTGTGTGAATAGGAATAAAAATTTTACAGGTTTCTGACATCCATGCCAATTTTTCCACTCTACCTATTATTACACATTTCTGCACACTTCGGACTTCCTAGGTTTATGAAAGTTTTCGAAAATTGTCTCGTTTCTTCCTAGGATTATATTGCTACCATTTTTAGTGCTAGTGTTTACGTATTTTATGGATTCGAAAGAGTACATTGCTTGATTTTTTACAACGCGTTTATGCAAAAACCTCCAGAAGCGAAGTGAAGTCTACATGCAATAATAACTATCTAAAATCCCCAATGTTGTAATGCTAGTATGTTTGAAATGTACTTTTTGGGTATGACAGGAGCGAACAGAATATAGGTTGTACAAAGGTATCAATGGGAATTCACGAAATAATATTTACACCAAAATCACAAAATTCACGCGAGCAATGCCGAGTATTTTCAACCAGCATATTATAAATATATAATATAGCTTACTTGATAGTAAAGGATCTACTCTAGTCAAAATATAGTTAATTCCATTTCAAATTATATGTCCGAAATCTTCTGGTCACCAAACAACATTTTAAACTATTTCGATTCAATTTGACGCAAAAATTGCTGTTCATTTAAAATGACATTATAGTAAAAGTTTCATTATTCCTTCGCCATTTTTATTACCTAATGGGTTAATTATTTTCAATTTTTGAAATAGGAGGATTTTAATCAAGACTAACTTATTTCAGTCAACAGACTTATCTCAAAACGTACTAAAGTAATGTAGTTTATTATGTGTATATTTCTACCAAGAATTTAAACGTATTACTTTCGATTGTAAAATTATAAGAGTGTTTCTTCCAACCAGACAACATCGTCAACAACAGTTTTTTTTATATTTTAACACTCTTTTAGTGTCATCTGTATTATTACAGTGACAAAACGATATTAAAGAATTTTGAATAATTACCTGCTGTAGTAGTCTAGCTCAGCATATAAATTTTTTATTCATAAAGACGTCAAACATGTTGAATCGAATAAAATTTATTGTCTTTTTTCATTCAACTTCATTGCTCAATTGAAAATTCACATAGGAAAAAGTAACCGGAAAAACAAATTGAAAATAAGTTTCTGTTATTGGACTTTGTATGAGAAATGTCTGTACGAGTATGTATTCTTTCTTTATTTTTTTAAATTCAGAATGTTGAAAGCGAAAACATGTTATAGCATTAATTATACTATATCTACATTTTGTTCCTAGAAACTTGTCTTATTTAGTTTCACTATCGGGACATTCAAATAAACAAATTATAGTTCAGGTGAATTATTTCATTTTGTATCATGACTTATTGTTTATCTCAGATGTTTTGATAAATATACTTGAAAAAAGAATAAATAATATTGTTGATAAAAATATATGGTACCTAGATGGGATTTACATGAGCTTATGAGAAAAGCATCAATAAGCAATTACTTACATGGAAATTAATAATGTATACATATCTCTAAAAAAAAGTGCAAACTCAATTTTTACTTAAATCATTCATGAACTCCGTCAAACTTGCGTAAAAGCACCGTGTACAATGAATTCCCCACCCTGAACATATGATACACATTTAAACCTTGTTATTGAGAGACACCATTGATACCTACAATTTTTCAGTCTTGATTTTTACCTTTAATCAGAAAAAAATATCGCAAAATTATGTTGAAAATAAACAAAAATGCTTCCTAATTTTAAATGCTTTCTAATAAATCAAATTAAGATTCCTGTTTTTTTTCCTTAGGACATCGATGACTTATTTACAAATAAATGTCTTTCATTTACACATTGGTTTTTATAGAAATCTTGAAAGCGAAGCAAATTTGTTTACTTTTCGAGCTTATGAACCGAGGAAGGTGTATGCCTAAATGCTATGTGATTCGTGAGTGCATCTATGAAATATATTATTTATTTTATGTACTGTACTGTTTATGGAATAAAGTTTTCGGAAATATAATAAATTTATTTTGACAAATTTATAATGCGGTACAGTTTACGATTAATTGTGAAATAAATTTCTCGGAGTCATGTGCAGGAGATAAGAGAAGTGAAGCACCAGAAAGGTTTCGAAAGAGGTTAGTGAAGTGAATAATGAGCGCTTGAAAGCAGAAAATAAAATTTACCATAAAGTTGCCGTACAGTGACTTCCCAGATCAGAGCTTAAAATATGAACATGAGGGACAAGGAGAAAGCCTCGTTTCTTTAAGGACGCGGTTGTAGTTATTATGTTTACAAATACTAAAAAATACTTCTGATGGCAGCAAAGCGCTTCAGGGAGTAACAAAACAATTTGCTTTGTGAATAACGCTGGGTACAGTATATTAGTACTTTTATCTCCAGAACACGCGAAAGCCTGCCCTCGTGGGATGTATGGTGCATTTTAAGCTACCGAAAAATCCCGCTCCGCGTTCATTTTTCACCGAGACCCTAAGCTCGACTTCCTTGTTTCCCTTTTCACAGCGGCATCATAACGCCGCCGCTACTTATGGCTCCCTCGAGATGTGTAGGCAGGACTCTAAGACTACTGCTTGTTGCTCGCTAAAAGTATATTTAATTAAAAATAATGAACAACCTGAAAACATGCACACACCAGCTTAGAAACAGATTAAGTCCCAAGATTTGTGTGTGGCTGCGCGCTGCGACGGTCGTGCTCTCCACACTCGCCTCTTCGTGAGTGCTACGCCTTGCCCACCGCTCCCCGCCTCTTCTCTCCATCGCTGGACTCTTGCGGTGGAGCCTTGTGTTTCTGCGTCTCGTTTCCTATTCTCACGGCCGAGTTTTAAGTCGCATTGTCTTACGTAATCTCTCTTTTAATAGCTTGTACTCCTTTTTTTACGGATATCTCGGTATATGCAGTTTTTCGCAGTGGATTTGTTTTTTGTGGGAAAAAGACGAGGGCCGGGCGGAAAGGATGGAGGTGAGACGGAAGATGAGGTCTGAGAAAGACGTGATGAACGATTCCTCGACATGCAGGCATACGGTTGCGAACAAAAGAGCGCCAACGCGGTGACAAGGCAGGAACACAAAGGTTCTTATTTTCAGACTCTGACGTACTTTTGCCCCAGAAAGTTCAGCAATTGTTTCAAGACTGGTGCTCTTTGAGCGAAGGCAGGCCAGAGGAAAAGTTGCCCTCCGTTACGAGAAATGCGAGCGAAATAGATTTGTAAATAAATATAAGAGTCGAAGACTTATTTAAAGAACCACTTGTAAACCATACAACACTTCTTCACCTAGTCCATTCTAACCAAAAATGCAACTTCAAATATACAATAATAATAATAATAATAATAAT
>NNCF01133204.1:81066-147854 GCA_002313205.1 Laupala kohalensis | reverse complement strand
AATATACAACAATTACAACAACAAAAATAAAACGAGGATATACAAAATCATACATGAATTAAAATAAGAATGTGTTAAAATAAGAGTATATTAAAATAAGAAAAATATTAAAATGAAAATAAGAAAAGTACTAAGATGAGAAATGTATTTAAAAATATAATATCATACCACTTAAAAACTAAATTTCATAATTTAATTAATTAAAAAAATAAAGTAATTTTTTATCTAAATTTAATTATTTAAAGTAATTTATCTTATATTTAATTATTAAAGCAATTAAAAATTAAATTCAATTATTTAAAGTAATTTAAAATTAAATTAAAGTTTTCAAACTAAATTAAATAATGACTGAACCAAACTCTAAAAAATATGTTTAATAATTACACTTAGGAAACCGACCCAGACATTTGAATCACTTTGGTGCACATCACTTCACTCACACTTTTATTTATTTCCCTTTCTGACTCCCCTATTGCCCTCCTTCTTACATCACTTCACATCACTACAATATTGAAGTATTTCTCACTTATGAATTTTTAATAACAATAGGGAAAGTATAGTAATTACAAAAAAATGTACAATATAGTAAATTATGTTAGAAAAATATATAACCTAAAATTTTCAGATACAATGTAGTATACCTCAACAATTTTATACCACACAATAAAGGAATTCCAAAGTTATCTCGAGGCAGCCTCCTTGCGCCCAAAGGGTGTTGCCAAGCCCGCTGTCCGTCACAGTTAAGTCTATTACTTCCGGAGCACCGAAAGGCCTAGTTCCTAAATTACATTTCTATCTTTCATAGAAACAAAATAATGTCCTTGGAAATTGCTATATTTTACAAAGATACCAGTTTTTGTCTCATTTTAATTGAACAACTATTAAAGCAAATATAGATTATGAACCTATTTGACCTTGTTCTGGTATAAAATCGTATATTTTTCTTTCAATATTTGGTCTGATAGTACTTGCTCACCAACCACTGCTTTTATGAAATGAACTTGGTTTTTTGAAATGAAATTATTAAACTTTCAATAATTTACCACGTACCAACGAAAAATGTTCAGAACGCCAAAAATTACACAAGACGTCGCAAAAACAAAAATGTGGTTGAATTTAAATTTTGATGGTTACCAAAAAGAAAATAACTGTGCCGGATCTCAAACATTGGATTTATGATAAAATCACTGTCATGACAAATAATCACTTCTCTCTATAGCAATGTAACATATGTTTACTTTATTAAATTCATATAGTGCTACGTCTTAGGAACATAATATTCACCAATCGAACAAGAGAGAAAAGTGAAACTCTGATCGTTAATTAGGTATATATAATCTTGAGACAATTTTTCCCTTCATTTTCTGCAATCGATTGTTGTCAAAAGTAAACGACATCCAGTGAAACATTTTCCTGTTCTGAGTTCACGTAAGATAAATGTGAAATCTTATACGAGAATGATTATTATCTTAAATATACTTTCTTAAACTTGAAATGTTCAGTTCTTACGCTTGGCACTTTCAAAAGTAAACACATTTCGAGAAAAATTACTATTATTTCCACCAGTCTCTCATTTTCGTAGCTACAAATTCTTACACAAAACCAATATTTTCAACAGATCACTTTACTTTCAATTTAAAAAAGTCTTCATTGACACTTGTATACTTCAGCTTACTGAAATATAATTTTTGTACAATTAGTAAATATGATTAATTGGTTAGTTAACTATGGTTACTTAATTAACATGGTTCATTTCTGTCATCCTAATTTTGGTTCTCTCGCGTACAAAATATAAGGAGGCAACCGGTTTGAATTTAATAAGTGATGCTTTATATTTTTTTGCGATGTTTTATTGAGTGACCATCTTGTATGAACCCTTTTCGGGTCGACTTACCTTGCATTTTTTCTAGGATGGCTCCTTATTTCTTAGACACTACGTTTTAGTGAATAATAGATTTTCATAAAACATTTCACGCATATAAACCTAATTCGACCTTTATTGTGCAAAACAAAACTAACAGTTTAATATTTTATTTCAATTGTTAATTTAAATCGCTGTTCTGCATATTTTAAAGAATAATGGCGATCATTAAAATTAAGCTTCATCCAATATTTTGCGTCGTTGAAAAATTATTTTTATACCTGAACATGTTAATCCGAAGAACATACTATTCTTCTCTTCTTTTCCTTTAGAAGTTAGTAATTCATATAACTCAATGTTATTCCGTTGTAATTTATATATTATTCATTTTTAAATGGAATATGTTATTAATAGGAGGGTTGTGCTATGAACACATCAGATTATTATCAAAAGTATTTTAATCATTATTAATCCGAATGTTGATACTGTTATTATAACGTAAAGTATCTATCACACTAAATAGTAATAAGTATTATTGAGAAAGATAAAGAAAAGTCAATACCATACCTAAAAAGCTATTGTAACCCTCCGCTCTTCAAGAACCATGTAAGTTGTATCATGCATGTCGCAAACTATTATTTATTCTTACATTCTTTTCAAATAAATGACTACTCTAGCTTGATTTTGACTTCATTGACATGCTCAAATGTTTCCTTTGTTTTCATACATTATGAGTGATTCTAATTTTAACATATTTCAAACTAATCTGTTCTTTTATTAGTTCCCTCTCATTGCGTTTAACTACTTATTACTTCACTATGGAGATACGTATAGCAATACTTCAGAATTTTTATGATTATCAATCAAAATATTTCAGATTTAATAGATAATATTTTTCAAAATTCTTAAAATTCGGAATGATATTTAAATTAAGGATCCGACTTTCTATACCAACACTCATATTAGTATACTATTTTCATACATGGTACAAGATTGATGGATAATCTCACTTTCTTCTAAAAATACTTTATTCCATCAATGAATGTTGTTGTTTTTAGAATAACGATTTTAGTTGATTTCCAATTTTGTCTCATTATACAGACAAAAGGAATTTTTATGTCAAATGCTATATGCTACACAAATATATTCATTTCACTCAGAAATTAGATCTTAGAATGGGAGCTATTAAAATTATAGTAATTTTGGGAAAGGTTTAAAATCGACCGTCGGCTTACAATGATGTAGCTTAAATAAATAAACTTGATTGTGNGACAGGAAAAAAGCAGTTGCAAACAGCATATGACCACGTGAGAGGGTAATAAACTAAGTTACCGATTCTGTATGGGTTTGTTTATATTCACTGTCTTCGTTCAAGATCCTCCTAAAGTGCTTCATTGGGAAATAAATGTCACTTTCGCATGCAATATTTGAAAATATTTTCGTTTTATAAGAATATTTTGTTGGATTAAAATGAAAATTAAGTTTTTTGTTCGGAACCATGAGAACAAAATGCGAATATCCACAGTAAACGCATCCAGTGAAAAAATGACAATTAAACTAAGCTTTGATTATGTTGCACTAATCTTAGGAAAGGTTGACGAATGATGTTTCTTCCAACTGTCGATCTCGAGTATCCACTTGAACGTTAGGTTAGGAAATCCAACTTTTCAACGAGATACCAAGTTGTTAAATAATAATAGTTGATAAAATAATGCATCTTAGAGGTTTTAAAGCTACTTCCTGTTTCGTCACCAACTAATTTGAAATTTGAAATTATCAGTTACATAAAAAATAACTTTTAATCCGGTATTTTCAGTGATATGACGGCGTAAGAGATTAGTGACCAAATACAATCCATGATTCAAGAAATTCTTTGACGGAGAATACTCAACCGTTTCTATTCGTGCATTCACGAAGACACGTGGTGGAGGCTTGCCTAGTGTTGGGTGGCGGGAAGCTCATGCGCGCAGTGTATGCGCATTGACCAACACATGGACGTGCTGGAAGCGTATGCAACACCAACACCATGCTGCGGGGCGCGCAACGACGCGGTTCGGTGGTAGAGCCGTTTCACCCGGACATCGATTAGTCCGCTCCAAAAAGGGTGTGTCTTTTTTCAACCGCTCTCTAATGTTTTCCAAATTTTAGTTTCAATTGTCATGACAACTACCTGGTGGATGAGTGAATCGTATCTTTTTATCATTGGATGCATTTGCTGAGTTTCATCGTATTTTGTTTTCATGGTTCCAAACAAAACATTATAGTTTTCATTTTAATCAAAAAAAAAAAATACTCACTAAAATATTCTTCAAATATTACGTGCGAAAGTTACATTAAATTCCCCATAAGCACTTTAAGAGGATCTAGAAGGGAGATAATCGATAAAAAGAAGGCATTCGGATTTAATGATTTATAGATATGATAAGGTTAAAAACTAATAACCGCTACCCGTAAAAACTATCCTCATGCATTTATCTGGAGTTAAGTACAACTCTTCCAAACTTGTTTTTATAAATTTTTTTTGGCGTGTTTAAATAAAGAATTGAAGAGTTTTCTTCCCTGCTTGTTCTTCGAAAGAGATTCTCTCCGTATTGGGCTCCTTAATACCCATCGAATATATAGAGAAAATTTACCATCTTTGTTTTTTGTTAATTAACCTTCTTAATTTTTTTTATGTGCATTCTATCTCCTCTCCCGGTTGTAAGCGGACTAGACAATTTAGCAAGTTGCTTATGTGTGGCAAAGATTGCTGCAGTACGCATTGCAAACCCAGACATTTCAACTTTTTGCTTGTTATTTTTCGTCAGATATATTACTGACAATTCTATCAGAGTTTAACATCGGATGTGCTATGCCTGTTTCTTTCTTTTCTCAATGCAAATAAACCGAAAGCGTAAGTCTTTTTTACACTTTTGAAACATTGTTACCATTTAAATAATCGAACATACAACCATGCTACAAACACTCATATAATCGAACATACAATAAATTTTTCATTAATACGTTTTAAAATATTTTAAGATTGTGTATAAAGAGGAACTCTCTGGCCCCTATCCTGTCCCTTAATTTTTCAATTGTGCAAATTGAAATAAGAAATAAATATTATTTATTTAGTAGTAACAGTAACTTAATGTTTTATATTCAAAAGTAAACTTTCCTTATGTTCTAAAAATCGGATAGATAATTTTCACATAGTAGATTGAACTCACAAACTCCATGTACAAACCAATTAAGCTGAAAATTATTCTCTTGAAATAGGGAACGAGTTCATTCGCTGAATTTCCGAAAAGACCTTCAGAATCGACAAAGGTATCTAGAATATCAATTTTTTTGTAGATTTTATATCACTAATTTCTCATTCAACGCCATATAGTACATTTTTATGAAGTATGTTGTTTCGAGTAAAATATTTCCTCACGAGTATCTACAATGAGCGATCGTGCAGTCATTATTTAACTCAAACTTGACCTTGGATTCCACCAGATATGTATCGTAGAACCACTTTCCTCTTCATAGCAACGTTTAAGATGGATTGCTATACCCCCGTGGCCCATTCAGTTGCGATGTGGAGGTATTTGTAATATTTCTACTCTCGATTATTTTTTTCTTACATTCTTACACAATTAGTGAATTGACTTTAAATATATTTAATAAATTTTAATAATTAAATAGTGTTCCACAAATATCAATGTATAGAATATTACGAGCAGCATAATGAATTAAGAAAACGCAAGGTGATGACGAGGACTTCAGTGTCTGAGCTTGAAATCCATGTTATAATCAGTGGGTCTTTCCATACTGTTATCTCGAAATAGAAATAGGACAATAATAGTAAACATGAATAACATATTTATCGTAATAGCATGCTCATCTGTCTGTCTGCAATTGAATTAGCAGGTGCGTTTCTTGGAGAAATCATAGGTTACCTGATCGCAAAAAAAGTAAAATGCTGGTGAATAAAGGTTGCATTCAATTTCACATTGAATGATACTTTAAAGTACCGAGAAATGGAATAATTCTGGAGGGACGTTGTGTATTGTTCCCCTAATGCGACGACAATCGTGAAGAACCTCTTCACGAGGACTGAGGTCCAGCAGGTCGTTGACCCGAGGTCCAAGGTGTTCCTTTCTCCAAACACCTTCCGCATCTCGGGCCTCTTGTATGCAACAGGATTGTCTTCCCTCCCTTCCTCACTTTCCCCATCCACGCATGTGCACCGCCTTCACCGCCGCAGGGACACAGCACCCTTGAAATATTGCTGTGTTCAACTCATTTCAATACGCCGCGTATTTCTTCCCGGACAAAAACATGTCTGGGCTTCTTCACTGTTCTTGCCTTTGTAATGGGCTACCCAAGGAGAGTCTATGATCTCAGTGCCGGCTGACCAGAGCTGCGGTTCGTTTTTTCTGCCGAGATTCATTCCTTGTTGTGAAGAGATTTACGATTGGAAATGAGCCCATTATCGAACAAAATATACTTTCCGCATTCATTACTCGTCTCAGTTTAATTGTGTGTGGTTTCAATCCTATTGCTTTCACATTACGATCGAAAAAGTTGTGTGAAACTGGAATTTGAAGTGAAAAGAAATACAAAATGGTTGGCTCATTTAATTTGTAGCCTTCAAATACTGTTTTTGAACTGATTGAAACCACCATTGAAACATTTTAGAATATGGTACTGATGGAATTTAACAAAAACTAAATTTCATCCAATTTGTAACTATTGTGCTGTCATTTCTAAATAATTGCTCTTCAGAAAAAACGAATAATATTCTCAATTTACGTTTCGGAGTGATCCTCATTGTGAACCGCATCATGGGCGGAACACTAAATGCGGAGTCAATTTATATTCCTTCGACGAACAGTCACAAAATTTTCATTTTTCGACGAAAATCCGTTTACTGGGAGAATTCGATTACCTCTCCTTTTTCTAATTACCCACACAGATTCAGCGCTATGGTGGGAATTTTTCTGCAGCCTTCTTGAAGTGTAATTAACAAACTTCAAGGTATACATATCTGACCTGTCCAGAATGGCCACGGTTTCTATTGCTGCTCTAGTAATTCTGTAACAAATCTTGAAAAATTGTCAGGTATTTCCGCGAAAACTGTGTGACCTGAGTGCCATAAAAAAAATGACACTGAAAAATTAAGACGCAGTATAATGTTGGAAACTGTGGTAAAAGTAAATATATGGTCATGTAGTAGCATCAATATACTTATACAATCTTTAACTTTACCCTACTTGTTAAATATATTTACAGTGGGTAATAGATTGTTTCATAAAGAATATAGGATTATATTCCGGGAAAACCTATCAATATATTTCATTACTATGTAAAACTGGACAAATCTGATATATTTGAAGTCCTAGGCAAAACGTTTTTTGGCGAATACTTCAATTACTGGTAATGTTAATGTTACGTTTTAAATAAATGTCTTTTTTTTCTTCTTCAAATACACTTGAAACTTTTTCTTAAAAATCACGAAAAAAATTCGTGGCAAATAATAAATTTTAAAAAAACGTAAACTTTAATATGAATACAGACAACACCTTTATCCTGTCTTTAACAAGCTTAAAAGTTCTCATATGAAAACAGCATACAGTCATTAAATCCGTCAGTACTATTTCCTATAAAGAGAGTTTATGAACATGCAGCGGATAGAATTTGTATTTTACAAATTAATGGGCTGAACTTAACTTTCTTCTCCAGAAAGAAGTGCGTGTCCCGATTCAATCGTCTCTGTTTACCTATTTGGAGTGTGGGAGCTCTTTTCGATCTCGGATGTTCACAAAACGTTTCTTAAGGTTTCTCTCTTCAATTATTGAGAACTCTGTACAATCGAGAATTAAATCTTTGCAGTGTGTCGTTGTTATGAACTCCTACCATGTCCACAGCAAACAATTTCTGCATTTCCTTTTTCGGTCTTTCACAACCATTATTATTTCAAAATCTAGGAAAAATGGAACCCTGGATGATTGTAAGACATGTGAAACCAACCTCCACTTTCAGTTTCTTCATTGTAGACGAAGAATTTGAAGCCGACAAATCAGGCGACTTAGATTTTAAATTGTCAATATGAGGAAAAGACGACATGAGGAGGATGTAATTAGTCTATTTTGTCAGGAACGTTTCACTGACTGTCGAGGTGTGTACTGTGGATGCATTGTCATGAGCAGATGCTGGGTCCGCAGCTAGTGAGCCGAAAGCGACCACAAAATTTATAACAGTAAATTTTGCAAATGAATCTAGTGAACTCATCATTCTATGCGAAAAAAATTATTCATTGTTATGTAAAGAATGAAAATAAAATTATTCTCTTTGCTGTTCAGTAAAAATAGGTATTTTCTCTACTGAAATAATACTGTACTTTACCTAATTCTCTTTTTTAAGGATCAGTATCGCTTTCACGAGAAAAGATTTTTCTCTCTTTTTACACCTGTTTACTTAAAACGAGGCTGTCGTCCTAGTGTATATCAAGATTAAGCTCTAACCCGAAAATGTTTGCGAAGATATTTTGGAGACCCTTCTTGTCCATAACTTTCAATTTAGAACCGGTAGGGGAAGTGCAATAATTCAAAAGAAGTGTGAAATTCCTTATTACCATCTCATTCTCTACCATCTTCCCGACGATTGCATTATTTCAACTTATACAAGTGTATTTGAAAGATGGGTATGTAATAGTATTAAAAACCGTGTGATAATAAAGCAAAATTTGTATGGGATTTGTTTATGCCTCCTTATCTATTGACACACTAAAATCGCCAGTTTTCAATACAGTGCTTTAACTCAAAATTTATTGTCTTAATTTTTTTGACATTGAATCGATGAACATGAATACAAGTAAACTAATATTCCGGATATATATGATGAATATTTTATTTCTAGATTTCTCTTTCCAAATTCACCTTATGTAACTTAGAACAATTTGGCTCTTGTTATCCTGGTCCATGAAATTGCACAATAACAAAATATATCCCGTTTTTAAATTCAAATAAAACAATTTAATGATTTTAAAATATCATGATAACATTTAATGTAATATAACCGTGAAAATAATTTATTTTATAGTATTTTTATATATTTTGATGGTGGAATGACAAAAATATTTCCAAGTTGTTGTACAAAAAATAAATAGAAGGGATTCTTCTACCACAAAACTGTGTCCTATGTTAGTTCTAAACTCTGCTGCATAAATAAGTTTTTACGTTAAATGTATTTTCCCCTTTGTCATGTGGTAGAGAATTTGTTTACTCGTCTCAGACCGATTTTCCTGAGTATTCGATGTGCCAGCATACCTTCGTTACAATTAATGACAAGAGCAATTGATTACAGTCTAAGAAACAGTAAATGGACTGACAAAATAGAGAAGATGTAAATAGGTAGGGAGTGAGCATACAGCAGTTGAGAATTGACTTCGATGGGAACGCCGAGTGGAAGCACATGTAACTGAGTTTTTTGTAATACACCTGGACGTTATGGATGAGAAAAACAACTCAGGTTGTTTGAAACATTAAGGCTGAGGAGAACAGCTTGATCGTGACTTTAACACTGCTATTGAAATCAACGTATCATTATCGTTTGAAGTAGATGCTAAATTCACAAGTAAACGTCGGCTGTGACCATACTTAAAATAAACCAAGGAAAAAAGATAAGAGATACTGGATAGTGGTCCACGTACAGAATAAATCACAACTTCTTCAATTTCCTAATTCCGATATTGTATTTTCAAGATAAAATAGGACGTATAAATGAATAATGTTTCTCCCTAGATGTAAGTGGGAAAATAACAATAGCGTTAGTAGTCGCCTTCTCGACTCCTGAAAAGTAAGATGCATCGTATCAAGTAATATGGAGAACTCTCGTGGGTGACAGTCCAATGGCAGCAACATAGGAAGAAGGTGAGGGCGGTTGTGCAAGAAGTCAGGGGGACAGGGGTAGTCGTCTCAAGACTGGGGCAGTTGCACGGGATCATTTGCAGTAGGTGGCAAGTTGGAAGAGGAATCCGACCTCCTTTCTCCAAAGCGTGAGAACACGGGGGTATGGAAGCGTTCAGATGGGTGAGGTTTCGAAGGAGGGGAAGCGGTGAGGTTGCGGGGACTGTGGGGCATCTTGCGGCGGCCGTTAAAGACGCTAAGGAAGGAGGAGGCGTCGGGGAACTGCGTCTTACGGCGGTTTCCTTGCTTATTCCCCTTCCCTCCAAGAATGTCGCTTCTCCTCGCACCGCCATCACCATTTCTCTTTTGCCGTCTTCCCGACTCGGATCAACTTCCCTCGCCTTCCATTTAAAGTTTGCGCACTTTCATTTTACACATTCATTAACAATATTTTCTAATGCCTTTTTTGGTTCATTATTACTTTATCTTAATGATGAAGTTCGAATGAACTTAATTTCATTGTTACAAGTTTTGTTGTTGGACGTGTATTCTGCCTAATTATTTAGAGATCGTCTTAAAAGACGCTTACTTTGCAAATATAGCTATTATCTTGAAATTATAATAAGCTGTCTCAGGCCATTACCCGAACCATCCTTCAAGTTGAACCTTAATTGCACTTGTATTGATAACGGAAGGGATTCTAAAAGACGTACATACAATTTCCATGAACGTGGAAGAAGGAATATCGTTGTTACACTAGAACATACTGGAACTCATACAGCAACGAAAAAGAGACCCGAGTGTTATTTTACTGAAAAATTTATTTCGATGAGAGTTAACCCAATAACTAACAATTCATTTCACACATCTTTATAAAATGCTGTATCTTATAAATACATGATTATATGTTCTAATGTCTGAAACAAAATTACTATGATTTAAAATATTTTTAGAAATGATCATGCAGCAATATTTTTTTATCAGAAAAAGAAGTGTGCGTACATCAATTTTGTAACTTAATATTACTACTATTATATTCTTATGACTTTCAAATTGAAACTCAATATAATTCTAATAATTTAATTATCAAGTAATACTAAATTACGTGAACATATTAAGATTAAGGTATACGAGTCTTTTTACGTGGACTGCAAACATTATACTGTTTCCATGTTTTAACTTTCAAAGTCACTATCAAAACCTACATAAAAGTTAAACAATTAATAAATTTCTTAACTTTTATCCGTGTGACAGTTATTGACAATAATTATTACAAGGAATATTGTTTCTTGCATTTAGGCCACATAAAACAAAAGAATTATTTGAATCATGCCGACTTTTTGATCTTTAATTTAGATAATCAGCAGAGTTAAATTAACTATTTAAAAATACACTACAACAATCTACCCATTCCAAAATCATTCACTCGATACATATCAACTCAGACCACTAACTAATATAAATTACTATTGTTGTAATTTATCGTAAAATTACTATTGTTAATTGTAGTAGATAGAGGTCCGAGTTGATATGTAACATGTGTATGATTTTGGAGTTTGGAATGGATACATGAAGGTTTACGAAAATACGCCGAAATGCTTTATCATATTTCTAAGCTTTGTAAATATCACTTTCAGGCATTCTTAAACGATCGCCATGAATGATATTTTGCTGGGCACCAACGGGATTGTAATCTTTTTTTGTGTGTGTGCAATTTCCCTTACAATTTGTTTTAAAATACAAATTGAATTGGAATTGCAGTAAGATCTTAAACTGCTTCCCTGGTGACACTACTCGCGGGTTTCCTATGAAGTCCACGTTTATTATCAAGTATATTAGGTTTATTTAGCTAAAAAACAAAATATTGGATGATTATTTCTTTTCACATTTTTATGTTTATTATTAAACCAATTACTATCATACACCTAAAAATGAAATACTGGATAAATGTTGTATATGCCATCTACTATTTCATTATACAACGAACACGGAGCTTGGCACTCAGGTTAGAATGACCAACGAAGTCTTCGCAGTGATTATTAGTTATTCATTATTATCATTATTGTAAAATCTCGTTGTCTACCTTTTCTTTATCTCTCGAAAATATTGCGATTTATTCAATAAATTTTCAATAACGAACACCCATTGTCTTCTGTAAAGATGAAGCATGATTGCTTTAAAATCACTCATTTAAATTGAGAAGACATCATGTTGGTGATAAAGACATTACGATTGCGGATTCCGATTAAAGTGTGTGGTATGTTGTGTCTTGTATACGATGCTCTATTCGAATATATTAATATTAGCTGAAGTGAAGGTACTTTAATTCATACTTAATTTCTGGATATATTTCACGAGAGGAGTCTGTCGTAAAAAAAAGTCCTACGAGTCTAATTAATAGACTGAATTTTCAACATGGAGGATGTCCATAGTTTTCAAAAACCCAACGCAGAAAGGAATTGGTAATAGATTTGTGCAAATATTCGACCCTATTTTTAAATGACTATTCTTGATATGTTCATAAACAGTCATTCATGGTAGACCATGACAAGTAACAATTAGCTTCAAACGAAGGAATCATGTTTTCTACCAAATATAGGAAAGAATTTCTGAATAAATATTATTTTCGAACCGTGTGTAGGGACTCATTCGTCGATCATACAGGCAATGATGTAGATGTGAGCAAAATGATATGTGTAACTCCTGAAAATCAAATTGATTGACACATCAAAAGTCTGCATTTGCCACAAACAAGTTGTGATATCTGTGATATTTTGAAATATATTTACTAGTATTTTCTATATTTCTTACCATTTCCCAGCTATTTTCCTATATAATATAAATGCACAATGGTTAAAGAATTTCCCTATTTTCTTCTCCTGTAATTTACCATAACTTACTAGTCTATAATGTAATTTCATCTTGTGTTAACAAAATAAACACACATACTTCGCCTAAAATTTAAATTTGAGAATTGAAAGCTTCAAATAATTTTTACTTAGACCCTATACAGGTTTTTTCAAGATTACAAAGTCTTCTAGTTCTGGTAAGATGTCAACGGAGGATGAAGTCAAATGATGTATACGACAACATTAAATTTTCATTTTCATCTACATAATCGTTGAACGCGATAGCCAAACAAATGAAATGAATTATTTACTTAGATGATGTGAAATCTGATTGTTAAATTACATGATGTGAACATTTTTACTGTTACAAGTTTCTTTTTTTAATTTTTAAGTCCTTTTAAAGTAATATAAACGGATGTAAATCATAGAGACAATGTAATCATTAATTCGTATGAATTACGGAATATTGACAAATAACATGTTACACCAACTGGAAATTCCAAGGACAGATTTGCAATTCCCGCTGAGTGAATTATATGTACATTCGCTCAAAAATGTATGAGAAAATTCAGGTATTCAAAAACAATGAAAATTTCATTAACATATTTTTTTTTAATGCATTTTCTCTTGAAAGTTGGTTCGCTGACAAACGATATGAAGACAAAATTATTGTTTTTAACCCGGTAATGTTACCGAAGCCCAATTTAGTTCCATTTGAAGACATTGTAGTAGGCTATTTTATCCGATAATGTTCTGCCTCTCAAAATTTATTTAAAAGACAGACTCAGTACGGGAGCACTACTTTCTTGAATGATGCTATTTATGTTGAACTGTGATAGAAAATGTTTATGAATTACTTCGACGGATCAGAGTTTTCCATTGGATGCTGGCCATCAGTTGACCTTTCTGTTGGACACAGAGGACGGTGATCGTGACAAGTACATTTTCTAGGATGAAATATTCTTGGGTATTTTCCATAATTTTATGGGATGATTATGCAAGAACTTGTTCATGTTATGGTGAGATATTAATTGTTTTAATGCGTAAAGACTAAAAATGTGCATCTCCATTTTCTACAGTTAAATATTTGATTAACTCACTTGCTTTTCATTAACAGTTTTGTTAATGAAACAATTGTCTTAAAGTCTAAAAGTGATCTATACGTTGATTACAATCAAAAAAGTTGTATAAATGCTACAAGCAGTAAATGGAAATAAAAATTTTTAAATCAATCAAGAATAAAAATATTTTCATTAAAGTACCATTTTGAATGTTGAGTAGCTAAAGATTGGAATTGTAAGAAACATGTGCACGCATATTGCCATTCATCTGCATCACATAGTGAGATATATTATTATGAAGTTATAAATTATGGAACGGTTCAATTTCAATACAGCTGAAATATGCAAAAAAATAAAAATGATAAAAAATATTATTAAGTACAGAGAAAAAATTACTACTCATACCTATTCTTATTTTACTGGTTTCCAAAATAATGTGAGGTATCAGATAATGCTGGGAAATACTTCTGTTTGCATTCTTCTCTGAAGTTCTTCTGTTACACAAAGAAATAAAACTTTGCACTTTCCCTTTATGAAATGCAAATTTGGCGATATTCCTGACTATAATGGGAATCAATATTGTTTTTTCAAAGCTTTGAAAGCTTAAAAGAATCGATAAGTGATATTTTCCAGTAGCCTTTCGACGCAGGATAAGTTTCTCGCTCTTCAAGAGGGAGATGTTGTTGGGAGGTCTGCCCAAAATTTAATTGCATTGCCTTCATTACTTTAATGAGAACAAGGAGAATGAATTTATATTGCATTTATACCACAAATATTTTATTACAACTAGTCCGTTACCATTAACTTGACACAATCCTGATGCAGGAATTAAGTTATTGGTATTTCTTCATTTTAAAAACTAGGAGAGACCTTGCCTGTGAAAAAAGAAAACATTTATTTCAATTTCCAAACGTACTAGCCCCTGATTCAATTCATTTGGTTCGTGATATATTAGAATTCTACATTTCCACACAATACCCTTGAAGTTTCGCTTTTATATTGTGGATAAATTTTCAATATCACAATTACTGTATATCTGCATGTGCATTGTTATTTAATCATTTAATCGTTGTAATAAAGAATACTATACGAAAGTAAACTAGTCCATTATTATCTCTTAAGAAGAATATTGCTTATTCACTACGGAGGACTTATGAATTAAGAGGAAGTTCTTTTTATTCATAGAACGTTTTGTCTCTATTCCTATCAATTATATTTCCACATTTAAAAAAATAATCTTGCAATTTTTCTCTTAAAAAATATCTGCTACGATTGCCTCCCTCCTAGTATTACTAACTTTTCAGAGATGCTATTCAATTCAATGTAAAATAGATTTACTAAAAATAATTTTGTTAGTCTAAATCCAAAAAGCATCATCTCTGGACAGGGATGTGAAGAAGATTGAAAATATACCCGGTTTAAATACACATGAATTTATTGAAAACAAGATTCTTAGTAACTGAAGAATATTGTACGTTATTTACCAGATTAAAATTGTCAATAAAAGTATAAGTTTAACAAATGGTATTGTACGTATTTCTTCTGTGAAAATTATGATGTTGAATCTTGAATTACGGCCAAATATAGAGCTATTCAATGGATAGTGCAGTTGAAAAGAAAAAAGGAAATTATCAATCTTAAAGCAAATATATCTTAAAGACACATATTGAAAAATAACAATCAATTATTCTGTGTATTAATGAGTGATAAATACGTAAACGTTGTTCGAGTAAAGAAATATGTTATTGAAATGTATATGTTGGCATCAAAAACGAATATAGCTTTTGTTTTGTGTTTTAAAACGGTTTACAAAAGTCTCTAGGACAGTTGAGTAAGATACATTCTCATTTTCATCTCAATATCTTAGTCTTATTCTAATAGTTTCATTACAGTATCATATGAATAAATTGTAGGGATGAGTATAATTTTTATTGATAGTGTGAATAATATTTCAATGTCAGATTTCGATGAATAATTTATTGTTGCCGTTTTAACGTCTGATAGGAATTAAATAATATATAATAATAAACTATTTTTTCATTGGTATTGTAAAAAATATTGTAACAAAATTGTAAAAAATAACGAATATTGAAGATAATATAACTACATGACTGATAATTTATATTTGCAAACTGTAATGTCTCAAAGGGGGCTAATGACTCCATTACAAGTTTCCCGTCTTCTGCGTTGGTTTTTGAATTGTTAAATTTCGAATATTACGAATATTTCGTAATGTATTGCAACTTTCGTCGCAACCATAGACTAGCTTATTTTTCTTCACGTAGTCGTACTCAGTTTTTAATTGCTATTTTAATACAAATTACTTATATTATGTTTTCTTTACTATGGCCATCTCTTTCTTCTTCCAAAATTTATTGGTTCACTATGTCTCTGTTTTGTTGCTTAAAATGATTTAGGACCTGTCTTCCTTGTCCTCCAAAATATTATTATTATTATTATTATTATTAAAGAAGAATTCGATTTCATACAGATAATAAAAGATCAAAAATGTCTTAAGACCTTGTTCCTCCGTTATTTGATACAGATAGTGAACATGCCTCTCAAGCACTTACATGTTTCTTTCTCAACCAATAATACGGTACAAATTTATCGTAATAGATACAGTAGATTCTTGTGCGATCCCAAAATATGTAATTCACGCATTGACAGTAGTTTTTAATTCAAAAACAGGAATACCATATCATATCTAATAATACCTCCAACTTATGAAAATAATGAGGTAAGGAATAATTCTGGAACAAAAGAATGACAGGATATTCCGAAAATCTATTGTTTTCCGTTGTTGGAAACCAAAATTGTTCCATTGTGAGAGATGTTCTATTCGATTGGTAAGGAAGAAAAAAATTAATACGTATCTTATCCCTTAATAGCAATGTTACTTGAACTCCACTGAAACGAGGGAAAATGCTATATTTTTTATTGGTAAAAACTGAACCAAAACATTGCAATTGGATAATTTATATTCACCAAAATATTTAGTGCTATGTTCCAAATTACTCTGGATATCCCAAGTCGTTTCCACTGTTGATTGGGAACCGAACGTGAGATGGGTGAAGAAGCGTATTTGAGATCTCCCATGGTTCACAAAGTAAATTTGCTGGTCCTGAGAATGCTCTGAAATTCAGTAGGCATATTGCCAAGAAGCTACTTAAGATGTGTATTTTTTTAAAAAACTCCATTAAACTAGACCATAGAATTAGATGTGTTTTTCGCCTTCTCGTTCCCCACAAGTCTTTTAAGTATTTTCATATCTGTCTACTGTTTGGAAATAAATTAATTCTGATCACTAAAATGCAATACCGTTCATTAAAGTGCTCTGTCTTTCCAAAAATATAATGTAATTATTAACTACTGAACTAATACGCACATTAATCCAACACTCCCGTCGGTACTTTTTGGCATAAGAATATGTTTTCAGGTTTATGATATATCTGAGTTTGCACTAGGAATTTTTGTTTGCTTGGTGTAATAGATTTGATTTTATTCTTCCGGTCATGACTATTCCAATACCGTTTCTATAAGCAGTTTGAAATGAAATTTTTCCGTCTAATCCACTAGACTTACACAATGCACATCACACTACAATATATAACGATATATTTTTAGTCGAACTTTTGTTAAAATCATTTGAAGTATTCTTCTTTCAACATGTTTACATTAAATACCATTTATGAAACTGTTCATAATTCAGGTCAAATTTCTATTGTATCAGGATATTTCGTGTGGAAAAAAAGCCAAAACACATTCTTAAATTTACTTTACGGGTATGTTCGAAGCTAACAGGAATTTTTATGTACATCATTTGTCTTGCTCAACATACGAGGAAAATTGTAAATCACGACATTCATTTTTCCAAGTTATTCATGGGATTCAAAATAGGATATTGAAACTAAGTGCTACATCAATTCGCATTAGATTTCAACCTAAATTGTTTTAAATTGGAATGTCTCTTAATAAGTCACGGATTTTATTTCTTCAAAACTGACTTTTCATCAAAAATGATTTCTTCAAAAATTCAGATTATCAGTATTTCTAGCTGACAGAGATGCTATGATATTAATTCATTACCCTACGCACTCATCAAACAAATATATAAAGTTATTCCAAGAAGAAATGGATTCAAAACGATAATTAATCATCCGGGCAATCCGAAATCATAGGAGAACATATAATAAAATTCATAAAAGTCTTCAACCGAGAAAACTTCCCGAGCAGTGCAACGCGCGAATCCTTCGGCGCTGAGAGCTGCCGCATGATCCCCGCCGCGACGGCAGCGCCGCGCGCCGCCCTGTGCTCGGCTCCGCGGCCGCGCGCAGACAGAGCCACGAAAGCGGGTTTCCCAGCTCCGGAAGCATCCCACCCCACTTCACCTTGTATCCTCTCCCCGTCCGCCGAAGTTCCTGGCAGAGTCTCGAACACAAGGCCGTCCCAATGCCGAGGTTCAGTCGCGTAGTGGGGCATTCGGCGAGGGCGGGGGCGAGGCAGGGGCCGGTAGCGAAGCAGGTGATGAGTGAGAGACCCGTCGCGTGCTCCTCTCACACGATGTTCGTAATCACACCGTATCCTCCCCACTCCTCCCCGCCACCCCGCCGCCTCCCCTCTACGTTTCCTCAATGCACCCGCGCTCCGATTCTCGCCCCACCGTCGCCAGTCACGATGCGCGCCACCTCCGCCGTCGCCACGCGGAACACATGCATCGATGCACACAAGGTCCGCCCCCTTTCCAGCTCCTCTGCCCCCGCCGGCCGCAAGACACGTTCCACGTGCTCGACGCCGCCGACGCCGCTGCTACTGCGAACTCAACGACCGGCGCGGCGCACACACGTGGTTGCCACGGAGCTAGGCGCCGTCGCTGTTTACGTCCCCTCTTTCGCGCGTTCACAATACTCCAGTTGAACGATGTGTCTCTCGTACCACTACATTCATCTGCACATCTTACTCTAATTTTATTCTCTTGTAACACGAGAATAACGCGCGGGAAGATTTTTTCTCGAGTTATGCAAATCCAGAAGTGCAAAAAGAATCCTGTTCGTTTCATTCTTTTTCATTCGAACACATTCTCTTAATTTGATTATAGCAACAGCCAGACAGCATTTGAGGCATCATACTTCATTCAGAGAGAGTGGGAAAGCTCAGAAGCGTACACTACACAGTGAACCTACACATATTTTAAGGGAAATGTTCTAGTGCTTTCTGAACTTCCAATTCAAGTAATTTAGAAAGATTATTCGGGAGCAGATATTTTTGCAAAAAATACTATCCGGGATACAATCTACATCACTTGAGCAATTATTACATGAACGCATAAAAACCGACAAAAGAGAGAAAAGCGAATGAGGAATAAAAGGAAAATTCGCCAAGAGTTCCTGCCAGATAAAAAAGTGTTCCCGATCACAAAGATTATTAACCGAAGAAAACAGTCTGGAGCATAAAAGCGGGCGTCCATCCCTCTGGCAGGCGTCCAGCTCCACGAAGGCGAAAGGGCTGGCGTAAAACCGGACCGTGACGAAGCCTGTGTCGCGCCCAGGGAAAGGGAGAAATGCAAGGGTCACGCAGTGTCCTCTTTCAAATGGGCAAGCTCACCTGGTGGCAGCGTTCTTTCTCACAGAACGAGTCTCGATTCCTGTTGGGATCACGGAAATTATGAACGAGTATAATATGATTCTTCACGCACCACGAATAGAGTTGGAGCGAATCCCTTTTTGGGATAGTTACTGCTCTCATTTATATTCTGGTCGAAAAACAATGTTTTACAGTAATGATGGATTCGAGCAGATAAAACACAGCGGAATTCTTTTACCATAAAACTGTAACTGATGAGGTTAATTCGAATCTAGAAAATTGTCTCTTACACCAAGGTATCTTAATATACTCATAATAATAGAATTAATACCTTTCAAATTTCCCACAATAATATTCCCAAACAAATATTCATTCTGACTGTTAGAAAGAGTGGAAGTAAAAATAGGAGAAGAAAAAAGTTAGCAGTACAATGAAACGGTATACAAAATTACATGTATCAAGTACACGACCAATAAAGGAAACATTTTCTTAACACTTCATCCAAAACAGAAAAAAACAAAATGTGCTTTTATACAAAATGACAATTCCATAAAAAATAATCATTATGTTCGAACGACTTGAGATTGTGTCTCCTCGTTTCAAATATTAGGATTGAATCGTCCAATTCGTCGAAATAGTGATGAATGCCGAAAAGCTAGATTTGGAGGTTAAGTATATTGCTAGATTTGGAGGTTGAGATATCTCTGTTTAAAATCATTTTACTTATGGTAAATATATTTTATTAATTCTTAATAATCACGGAAATTCAAGAATTGGAATATTCATCCGCCGACAGTTGACTCCATTGAGTGCAAATTCCATGAATCATACTAGAACTTGCCGAATTCAAGGCGGCTTGGCTCGCCGCTGCATGATTCGGTGTCGCGGGCGGTCTCCGCGCCACCGGGAATCTGGCCGCCCGGAGCTCCGCGCCTCGGCCGTCGCAGCCCGCGCCGTGCTGCACTTCGCCACCGCTTCCTCGCTTTCTTCCTCAACGTCTCGACGCCGCCGACGCCATTTTCTTGCCAGCATGGTGGCGGGGGCGACCGCGGCCGCGACGCCGGTCCTGCTGGTGGAGCACCGCTCGTGGCGCCGCCCCAGCCTGCCGGTCGCTCCGCCTGCACGGCAGCCCGACGCCGAGGGCGGGCAGCGTCGAGATCGGCAGAGCGAAGCGTCCCCGGCAGCCATCATGCAATGCCGTCACTCGGTACTCGGCGCTAGGCGTCGCGTAGCTATGCCGCGATGCGGATGGACATTTTCTTTTGTTTTCTGAATAAGATTCTTTCGTTAAGAAGTTAATTTTTGTTCATATCTCGTTTGCGACCATGGAAACGTCCGTATCTGACATAGATGCTACTTGGGTTTAATTTCCACAATAAACAATGTCAGGTTTGTTGCACTTCAAGTTGGACGATTGAAATATTTTTTTTAATTTCTGAGGTTTTGTCGTTGCATTCTTTTTTTTTGTTTTGTTTCGAATACATCATATTCCTTCAAAGGATGTCATGAAAGGGTAAAAGAAAAGGAAAAGAGAGTTTTATAGGAAAAGAGAGTTATCTCTCTAAGGTGATACAAAAGCTACTTTCAGAGATTGGTGTGAGAAGTATACTTCTCTAATATGTTACCGATTAAAATGTGGCCTTCGTTCACAAAAATACTTTAAATGTTAAAAATTTGAAATCTGTCGTTTAAAGTGTTTTTCATTACAGATAAATCTTTCTATTAAAGAAATGAAACCGTAGAACAAGGAATAACGTCATTTACTTATTAGTGACACAACTTAACACAGAGTTTTAAAATGCTTCACATTTACTCAGAACACCGTTATTTGCTAACAAAATTTGTTATTCATTCTGAATATTTTTTACATTTTCTTTTTACATCTCTTTGAGACTACTACGAACCACAGAAATTATAAAAATTTATTTGCTCACACTTTCAACAACTTGTTATAATAAAGAATGTTCATGTCTGCACAATTCCAGTCATACCCGGTTAATCTAATTTAGAAATTTCCATTCACTAGATTTATCATCTTTGTTATATTTGTTCTCACAAAATGTGAACAAACATACCTTTCTCTTTACCGTGAGAAGAAAATAGTGTAATGATATATGACTTATGATTGACATAACTGTCTTGTAGTTCCTGACCAATTAAGTAGCCTACTCGGGCATACTTACAGTTTTTTTTTTTTTTTTTTTCAGTTTTTCACATTTTACCAAATTTGAATTATTGTGCATGCTAATTTGCATGTAAGGTAAAAAAAATTGCTGAAGAAAGAAAGCCATTAAACCTCAATATTTGATGTCAATATTTGTTTTTATTTTGTCCTATTTTCAACATTTATATCACTATTCGTAGTTTCGTTGGTTTCTTAATTTTTTGTGGTGTATGTTTTGCAATAAGGAAACAGAGCAAACTCTGTTTCTAGCGCATACGCTCCGGAGACGTGCTCATAATAACCTGATTTGTATTCAATTTTAAACTCTCTAGATTATTATTTTCATAAAGTTTTGTTTCCCCGGAATTTAACAAAATATTTTTATTGCTATTGTTGAGTTTCGATTATTTAACGTAATTATGTATACAACAATTTTATTCTTTTGCAATGCATAACATCTCTTTTCAATGGAATCTTATTCATTTATTGTGAAATTCGAAGAGAGGGAGAGTTTTTTAAATAATTCTATTTATAATTCGACTCTTTATCAAAAATGTTGACTGATGATGCACGTATCTAAAAAATGACCTACATTGATTTCAACTACGATGCCAATGCTTTTCAAGTAATGGTCAGGTATCTTTTGTTCTGAATAACTGAAGATTAGAGGCGCTAAATGTTCAAAAGTAAAATGCATGTTGGAAAAATTTGCGAATGTGTGCAAAATTAAATATCAACACACTAAGCGCTCAATTTCTTAACACGATACAAATTATACTTCGCCTTGGAAATAACATAATGAATTAAATTTCTATCTTAGTTTATCTACTACGATATTGACTATTTTTAAAAATTATTGTTCTTTCTTTGAGAAACTGAGAAATTTCGTTTTGAGTCAACATTTTGTTTACCTCGTGATAACCATGCCATGCAAAGAACAATAAAATTTATTTACGTAGGATTGCTTTGTAATGACGGTTGTGCGATTTACTTCCTCATTCGAGAATACCATTTAGCACTTTTCAGCCCCCTATACATCTTTTCTTTTCTGTGAAGAAAGTACTGGTCATATCCTTCCGGAACAAGTAGCACAAATGCAGTCCGAATCACGACTGGTTTCCGTCGCATACCCCTTCCAGGATCCGGAACAACACTTGGAGGGCTCTGTTGTAGCCCCAATTTTCGGGTGCCAGGTTGTCTGGCCGTCCTTCACAAAAGATCCTTGCACTCCGGAGGGCCGCCTAAGGGCCAGAAAGCCGAAGAACCGGACCAGAAACCGGGTGCTGACCGGCGGTCGTCGTCTCCTGGGTGAGTGGGGGGACAAGGGGGCGCCTACCGAAAACTGGCCCTCCGGGTTCGGGGATCCGTTCGGCCGGAGAAATTGCCCTTTCACTCTAGGAAATGCATGAATAATATCCGCTCTGACTGGTTTTGATAGGAGGCGCGCGCTGACCGAAATGGACGCGACACCGGTCAGTTGTATGCAGCACGGCGTCCCCGAAATCCCGTCTGACGAGTGGTCTTCGAAGACCATACAGCCCGCTGGGCAGTTTGGCCAGTCGCTTCGTCCTCGCGATGCATCTGCCTCATGTTCCGCGTCCGGGACCTACCACTTCCCGAAATAACCCGTCCTCAATGGGCCTTCTTTCTTTTTCTTGCGAGCTGTCCAATGTGCTTTGTGTATGACCAGTGAAAGAGGTTCGCAGAGGAATTTTGCCACGTGCAGAAAATGTTCAGTCATGTTTGGTTTGCGATGAGAATGATTTTATGACTGCGTAAAAGTTCACCGAACACAAATAAGTCTCGAAAAATATTTGTTTAGACATAATATACATATTAATATAATTCATACGTCATACTAAAGAAAGTAGAAAAAACTTGCAAACATTGTATTTTTTATCACAATAACTTATTCCAAAAGACATTTTTGATATAAAAATTTCAGTAGCCTCAAGATATAAGTTGTTTTCTACAGGTTTTAATGATACTTCATTCAAGGAAAAACATAAGACATATGGTCAAACATTTTAACTAAAATTAAATTAATTTCTCTACTGGAATGAAGAAATGAGGAAGTTTTTGTATTGACAATGTGACGTTTAAGATGACGTCTGATTCTGTTGCAATATGTTTATTTATTCTCCTATTCATACGATAACAAGAATAAATTATAATTATAGATACGCCAAAAGTAATGTGACACACAGAAAATTCATGTAAGTAAATGAAACGTAATTTTGTGTAAAACTTTCATTATTGCCACTACATCGATACATGTAACCCAATAGAACCAGTCATAAGTGTTTACAAAGAAATTGGTTAGAAATTTGATTCATTTGTACTATAATTCAAAAGTTAATATACCTTATTTCATTTCTGAATCGATCGAAACATTCTAGATCATTTTGTTGCGTCCTCCCACTTAATAAATCAATATTTCTATTAATATAATGTACTGGGAATTTTCCACGCAAATGTTTCACAACGTTCCTTCTTGTGGTTGTTGTCAACTCTAAGATGGTGTCAATTTCTATTCTTTTCCGTACAGCTTGTCAGTTACTCGTAGGAGAAATAATATTTAAAGTAGTGAATATATCATCCAATCTTACAAGGTATTAATAAATAATAATAATTCTGTATTAATAAAAAAGGAGAACAATAAGAACGAAAGCATGATGTCAGCTAAAATAGTCAGTTCATGAATATCTCCACTACATAATGTAGTTCTGCAAAAACACTTGTTCTACTTAAAAAACTTGTAGTGACATATTTTGTCTTACAAGTTTGATTTTTTCGGCAGAAAATAACATCAAACTTCTCGTCTATTTTATATTTATTAATTGAATGTACACGGTATCAATCTAACCCCTATAAATTACATATAACATCATCATTAACTCAAAAAATAATTTCTTTAATTCCATTTGATATAAGAACATTTATGTCGGTGAATTTTATTTTCATCATCCCAATACTTATTTTACAATATACAAACGTATATTAGTGAAGAAAAAATTATAGGAAGCTAAATGAACACACTAACCACTCTAATACCTATGTAAAATTTGAAATACGAGTATATGATTTTTTCAGTCATGATTTCATTAACGTCTGCTGAAAATAATGAATTTATTTCACCTTACCTTGATTTTTCCACAAAGAATACATGAATCTACGTTCTGATCCCAAGACGACGAAAATTGTAGAGTCTTAACCTTATTCGATTAATATGGAAAATGGGGATTGTAAATGTATTCATTCTGTTTGAGACTAATAGTAGGTAGAGGTTCCAAAAGTAATACTAAATGAAAGTGAGCATTATTATTTATGTGTATATTACAATCATATATGTGCGTAAATTTAGATTGTATAATATTCTGTGTAATTAGACGTAGAGGAAAACGTGAAAAATTATAATTGACAACATTGAAAACGAATATTTGCTTCGTGCAGTGAATGTTCAATTATTTTGTTTATTTGAAAGAAAAATAAGGAAGTGAATAAAATAAATAACAAATTTTCGTCAATCAGAGTTTGAAACTAATTTCAGTGATTTGTTATTCCAATGTTTTTATTCGTTTAACTTGTTTCATTTATGTTTTCTTATAATATTCGACACAGAATTCAACGGTCGAAACGCGTTGTTAGGTAGGCTTGATACAAAACCACACGATTTACGTATAAGTTAGATTCACGTCGTGTGGTGTGAGAGTAATGATGCGCATATTGGTCTTCAACCTCACTCTGGCGGAAAATGCAAGACAAAAATAACTATCGCGAGAGAAGATCCAAGATGAGAGAGAATTCAAGATCATGACCGGTAACTAGACTATCATGGTATAGGTTTTAGGTATCATCAAGAGATAATACAATAAAGTAAACTCTATTCAATCGAATCCACATTTTAAACGTAAAGGTGTTGGAAGACTCTTGGGAAGACGTAAAGGTGTTGGAAGACCTGTAAAACATATTTTCCCTGGAACACTCATTAGAAATTGATTGTTTTACAAAACTTTCCAGCTAATTGTAAGAGAAAATTATCTCGCGATTTCTATATGATTAAACAGTTAAAAATGTTTTATTTAAATCAACAGGGAAATTAATCCGTTGATAAATACGAGATCAGTTAAAGTCATAAATAAGAAATGGAAAAAATTCTTTTATTTAAGTACTACAGGTTGTGGACAGTAAATCAATATAGGCCATACCTTCATTTCCTGATACGTAAGTTTTCGTGTAACCCCAGACTATTTAACAATTAGAGGGCACCTCATGACGAAGAAACGTTGACGTGACAAGCAAGATTACAGTACAAACAGAGAGTGAAAATGGGACATTCGTATACATTAAGCAGAGTAACTACTTCGAGTGGACATTCTTCAATATAAAACATAAGTTTCTTATTACGAAAGTTAAGAGAATCCATTTCTTGATGGATTTTCATTGAAATAACGAGTTATCTACTCACACAAGCCTGATGCACATCAACATCGTACAGCAAAATATCTCCAATTATTACCCCGAGAAAGGATCGTAAGTGACATAGTGTTTGTTTTGTCGACGTTGCTATGACGGCTAATGTTTGTCAGAAGGAAATGTGTGAGGGAGAATTTTTTTGCCTTACTGCGAACACTCGCCCACCTTGTTCATTGGTCCTATCGCTCAAGTTCCCACGTTTCTCTTTATTTTTCTCGCTCCTCATTTCAAGTGTCCAATATCATCAGCTCACATATTTCAGTCCATCGTAGGCACTACTAGTACCGTTCATTATCTTTCACTTTGTTCATTAGTACGGAAGAAAAAGAATGAGATTCGAACCAAATAAATCTTTTCATCATAAAAATATCAAGGAAGTCGTCACACAATAGCTTAACCGGTAAAAGTCAACGCAAGAATTCCAAATTTCTCATTTAGACCACGTCATGTCTTCAGGAATATGTACCACACTATTATGTAACTATACATCAGAACGAGCACTATCAGTTTTAAAACTACTGATATTATAGGAACCTAGGAATGAGGACTGCATCTCACCAAATGGTAATATCAGTGTTATCAATCCTTCAAACATTCATTTCATAAAATAAGGAAAAGAGAGAGAGGAAAGGAAAAAGCAAATATATACAGAATTTTATTGAGCGACCTGTTTTCGGTTAATTCTCGGTGGCATCGCTGAGCACAGTACTTTTTATTTTCCAAGACGTAATATGGATGATAATACTAACATATACTATACTACTATGCTTTTACTCTCTTTTCTCGAAGCTTGTATCCACAACACGCTCAAGAATTCTCCCCTTCGACATTCCGCACACTCTCGAAGGAAGGGATCTCGCAAAAAAATTAGCTTCACCTTTTCTTCACAAGCGACCGTTTCTCCTGTTCGACTCCCGGGTGCGCCGACAACCCTCTTCCTAAAGACACCGGTTCACAACTGGACAAGTCCCTGAAGCGACCGTTACAGTACGCGCAATTAACAGCCCGTCGGCCGATCTACCCTTTAGCATGAATAGACGTTGGCGCGGAGTTCGACACTAGTTTACAGCAGCCGAGGATGGAGGCGGTGGAGGTGGCGGTGGTGGCGGCGGACGCTTCCCTCCATTTCGACGCGTCAATACATTCCGGTTTGTGGCTTCGATATACACGCTGCTGACCTTGCTCGACCGGCTGACCCGAGTTCTTGACCCTCTACCGTCAAGACAGTCCACGTAAAGGAGATCTTTCCTTATTACGGATTAAAAAGTTATGTCGTAAAACACCTCTTATACCTTTAGTAGGGTTGAGAAGCATTGCACATTATGATTGTGTAGTTCGATTTATCTTTCTCGTAATCTCCGTCACTCAAATGAAATATACATTATAAATGTATTTTTTTTAAATATATATAAAATATTACATAGTACTATATATTTATCGTTTTTGACTTAGTTCACTTCGAGAACACATTTTTCTGAGAACTGTGATATTGGTAATGTTTTCCTTAGAAACTCCTGAGTGTGGCATTATTTTATTGGCGTAACCGTACATTTCCCCTTCATCACACTGCTCGAAAGAGAAGTAAGATATTACTCTTTTGCGTACTCGCAGACGTAACCGGTAGGACAACACGAGTAAATAACAAGCAAAGAGATCGCATTCAGAGAAAGGAGTGACGCAATCCTATTCGTGATTGAGACTCGCCAGTTCGCCGAAAACGCGTAAAGCATAGTGCTATGCGCATCGGGACATGTAGGGTGCACTTTTGGTCATCTGAATGGGGGGGGGGGCTGCAGTGACAGAGTTATCGTGCATATTCAAATTACATCGGGTCCTAAATATGATAGATACAACCTGCAATTATTTAGCATAAGGATTTTAAAATATATTTCGATGTTAAAGCTGCCTACTAGCATTTTAAAACTCTGTTATAGATTTCATATTTCTCAATAGTAATAGCAATCTAATTTGCTCCACATCGAAATACTCCACGAATATAATTTAATTAATAGACGGAAAATATCCAACACTTTCATCATCTGCAAAGTACATTAATATACATCATTTCGTAATAGTTCGTTCTTTTCGTAAATTGTTCGTAAATTTCTTTCATGAAAAGGTGCTTAAAAATAATATTTTAATATTCCTAGCCAGTGTTAATAAATCATATCATGTGATATTTTAGTGAGACTAGATACAAAATAGTTTCCAGGTAGTAATGATATTCTGTGAGTTCCGCCCTGTGGAAAATACAAAAATTATCAAACAGATTTATATAACATACACAAGAGTTGAGTAATGGGAATTGGTATCCAAAAAAAATTCAGTAATAATTAATTCTAAAATATCTTTTTCATTTTTCTGAGATTACGGCTACCATGCTTCGTCATCGTAAGAAATCAGATATCAGAAAGAGACAAAGAGCTCTTTCTCTTAAGAAACTAAGGTTTTTCATACACACTCAAAAGCTTCCACTAAGGGCCTTCACCAAACAAGATATGAAAAATGCTCTAATTCTTCACCAGTCCGCTGCGGGTACAGGTTCCAACAAATCTGCTACCGAAGGAAAACTTCAAAGTTACGAAATTGACTTTTTTCCTACCTAAAATTGAATATTCTAATACTCTTTTCAACATCATTTTTGAAAATGCACTGTCAAAACGCTGAACTAACCACAAATGTGAGACGTTTAGCGCTTCCAAATATGATGATTTCCGGACGCACAGGTGTAGAAGGTGTGTGATATATTTGACTAGATGAAAATGCGAACCGTTAATCGAACCCGAGGTCTACTACATTCATTACAAGGGTGTGGTCCGCTACACCACCAGCTCGCCAGGTTCGTTGCCCGGATTCGATTCCAGGTTCGTCACATTGTACAGGTGGCCACAAGATTATTCCTGTTCCTATGTTTCAACCTAACTTTTAAAATGAAATCTCTTGAATTTATCAAGAATGGTTCCACATTATTTTCACATTACCATGTGTACCGCAGGATACTATCTCAGCGGCCATACTTTTTCATTCACTAGGTATTATGAAAAGCGTGAAAATTTTGAATACACAATAGACATAATTTTGCCTGAACCCACCTCATTTCCTTAGAGTACACTATTCTCAAAAAACAGTAATCGTGATATAAACTTTAAAATTAGTACAAAAGTAAGAGAAATAAAATTAAAAAGTGTATAAAAACATGAGATGACCATGTATCAAATACATATACTGAAAATAATGAATACAACGCAAGAACTGGATAACTATTCACCAAGAAAAATTCTGTTTATCAGTATATTATGTCTGAGGTGAAGTTTTTTGTGATAATCAAAATCAAATAAAAATATTTTAAAATTCTCATTAGCAGTTTCGCAATTTTTCAAATAATTATTACTTGAAATAAAAAAGATTAGAAGATAGGGTTTCTTTAATTTTCTCACAAAATAAATTATTTCAACGAAATTTAAATGAGTAGTAAACGCTTACTGTATACATTCACGGATTTGGTTTGTAAACACAGGACTCTTTCGTTATTGAGGTAACTTTCTTTATCAACTGCAATCGTTTTCAACCATTTTTTTAACTACATACCTATTTCCAAAAGTAAGCCCATGCTCGTAAATAAATGTTTTCGTCTGGGACGTTCAATAAAAATATTAAAGTTAATCATCTTCCAATTCTCAGTCACAATCGGTCACAAGCAGTCTTTCACCTGATGACTCACACATGAAACGAAACATTGGTTTATATATAAATGTTTCAATATTGTGTAAAATGTCAACATTTTTAGTTTTAAATCTTTGACAAGTGTCGTTGATATGAACATGTAAGAAGAATTCAAGAATAGATTGTCTGCAAGAGAAGGTTGTTTTTACTTACAACCCATCTTTCAATGTTAAAAAACTGAACTAACGTAACTAAAACCGATACTTTTAAATACTTGTTTGTACACAAACATAAATATAATTTTTGTAGATACTTGTGTTTATGCAAGTGAAATTTGAATTAAACATCGGTAACATCGTTTCGTCAATCACATAAAACGGATTTTCACTTTAAAATGTTTGTAGTTCATACTTTATGTAGATGGTTATAAAAATATACAATAAGAAACAATCTAATTTACAAGAAAACAAAACACATAACGACCTAAATAATGTAAATAAAATGTTCTATAAAAGAGTATGAAAAGCAAACTGAATGAAAACATCACTAAAAGTAAATTCACGCATACACATTCCGCAATATATCTTGGTAATGTGGTTTGCTGGAAGAGAATCATATATAGATATAAAATAGCATATATATAGAGAAATTGTAGGCGATGTTATATTTCAATCGAAAGACAATAAACTGCCAAACATTTAAAGTTGAATATTCCTGAATGCACCAAATCTTTATTTACAAATACGAATTAGAGAAAAAACAATTTTTCTCTCTTTAAAGCTGTCGAGAGTGTTGTTTTCATTGAACTTTCGTCCATGTCCTTACTCTTTTGAATTAATATTGTTGCTAGTTATGCATCCACTTTATTCCTGAAACCATTCTGCAGATCTTAATAATTGAATCCTATACAATCTCACCTAGATTCAAGAGAGAGAGAGAGAGAGAGAGAGATCGATGTAGTTTGTGACCAAACTATGTAAGTGAGTAACGCAAGAATAGAGACAATTGTACATCATAGATCCAAACGCGTTCCATCAAATTCAGCAAACATACAACTGTTTTGTCTAATTAAAAAACTCCCCGATAACACATAATTTTCATTACACGTTTCATATCGAAACCGCGACTCTGGTTGATATCGAATATTATTGAATGTGACACGGGAGTTTTATATTTTGCATGTCCATTCGAAGCCTTTTTTACCCGCATGGCCGGCCGGCGGGCAGTCCGCCTAGGGCGCACCATCGACTCGTTTCCCACGCCACACGTCGTGCGTGCCCGTTAAGCCCCATTTTCACCTCTTTCGAAGAGCAGCCCGTGTTTGCCAAGGCCGCTCTGCACCACCCCCGACGTCATACGGACCTCCATGGCCCTCACCCGTCGTGCCGCTCATCAGAATGAAAAACAAAAGCATTGTCACGAGACAAATACAGTGAAGAGTGTCCGAGGAGCGCCGGCTACCTTCTTCTCATTTCACATATTATTGGTGCTATTATAAGTCGAAAATGAAATTCATCTCGAAGGTTTCGCATTTCAACAATAGATCTAACAGAAATCGATAGGTTAAAGATTTAATTGTTACACAAATATAATAAATAATTAAATTTCTTCCTTTATTAGCGACTGTCGAATTTCCAATGAAATAATTATTATAAAGGAACTTAATATATTTTACTTGTACTATAGAAATTTTGAAAACAAACGCTACTACTGTCTAATAAACGACACGACTGTCCTCCATACAAATAAACAGTTTTAGAGGAAATGAAAAACAAAAAACGGGAAAAGCGAGTCATAGTTTCTTTAAATACAGCATTATAGAATAAGGGAGTGTTACGTTACAGAATGAGTGTGTCGATCCTCTCTTTCCAAAGGTTACTTAGAGAATAATAATAAATTATACATCCCTGTATCCTTCACTTCACATAAAACACGTCTTTTGTGCTAGGGGAAAAATAAAACTGAAAGATATTTCCCCCTTAGTGTGACATTAACTTTCGCCGTTGACATCCTGTCGGAGCTCAAACTTCCTCTCTGACAAGGAGTGGGGAGAAAGAGAGGCCATTCGCCTGTCTCTTGAGTCCTGAGCTCTCATTTCTGAGCAGTTTTCATTATTTGGAGCTGTAGAGCTTTTTCGGATTTTATGTAAATTCCGTATCTAAACATTTTGGCACCAGCAATCTCTTGGAAAAGGGAGTAGAAAACGCACAGCCGAGGAAGTGAAATAAGTGTGCGGGGTTTGGCAGCGTCTCGCAGCGCATCACTGCTTCCGTCTGTCCACGGTCGCCGCGAGGTACTCACTGATGTATTCCGGCGGGACGTGTCTCGGCGGGTCACTCCCTACACGGGAGCCCAAATTCAATTATGCGTGGCTGAAAAGAAAGCGTACAAACGGGAAAAATAGACTCAGCGAAAGGTTAAAAAGTCTGGCGTTTGAGGAAGGGAGGGTGGTGGCAGGTGTGACGAATACAGAATCACGGATGTGATACCATGAAGGATTAAAGTGGAATGATACTAAAAATGATTAAAGAAATCATAATTGAAAACGTCACCAAGACAAAAGACTTGAGTCAAATGGGAGATGGAAACTAACAACGGATGTAATATGGTCAAAGACATTGAAGTAATGACTCTGCAAAATGAAAAAGGAATAATATTCTTTATGGTTTTTGTGAAGGGGATAGAGATTTTTAGACTGAATTATAGGACTAGACAATCTGACAAATATTTCTGGCATGAATGCTAGCACGATGCAGAACAAATCACGGAGTCGCGTTCGAAATTTTTGGGTGACTCTGGTTCAGTCAGTCCTCAGCTGGAGAAAAGTCAATGAGTGACGTGTCGTGCGGTGTCTAATTGTTCTGTGCTCCATAATTTTGGCACAGGCGCTACCAATGCACACCATATAAACAGGGCAATACGTTTTACTATATAAATGCTCGAAAACAGTTAACAAGGACTCCATATATATTATTTTAGGAGTCTAACATTTTGTATGGCTAAATTATATTAAATGTAATGCGTCATGTATTTTTAATTGATTAGAATGTTCTATTCGATAGAATTTCAAGACATAAAATAACATCTATGAAGCTGGTGCATATTTCTAGCCTTACAATAAAATGAAGTAACCAAATCTTGAAGAAAGAGGAAAATTCTCCTTGAATTTTCAGATGACTGTTTAACACACATGAGAAGGATGACAAGCCTAATCCAGTTTCAATTATTTGCAGCTCCTTAGCAATAAAATAAATTTGTTAGAATTAAAACACATTAAACGAATGGCATATTTTCAGTTCTACTCCTTAATATTTAAAGAGGTGCTTCGCGAATACATAGTGATGTTCGCTTTGGCCGGAGTTAACGGAGAGTACGTTAAATCACGCTCTCTGGAATCGAAGTACAATACCAATCGACGACAGCCATGTGACATGATTCACTCCAGTAACCTAACGTTCACACACGAAATGAAGAACAAGGAGAAGCGCCTCGGAGGTTGTTGCAGAGGTGGGGACGTCGAGGACTCGTGGAATGACGGTGGTGAAGGGGAGGAGAAAGAAGCCGCCAAGGGTGAGAATGCAGTGTGGAGGGTTAAGCCGCGCTTGGAGAGAGAGAGACGGGGAAGCATTAACAAAGGAGAGAGATAGAAAGAGAAAGAGGGGACTCTTTGAAAGGGAGAAAGTGGGAAAGAGAAGACATGAGAACGCGATGATACGAAAGCGCGCTGCCACAGAGACGATGCTAGTCGAAACGACTCGCACCGCTCCACCAGTTCGCTTCCACTCAATCACACATTTACACGCACGTGTGTAGATTCAAACCGCTCCCCGCCACAGATCCCTGCGTTCCCCGCCTATCCCTCATCACCTCTATCGCTCCGTCCTCATGGATCCTTGTGCGCTCACATTCCACGCTCGCTGCGTGTTTCCCACATGTTCTCGTCGTCCTCTTTAGCACCCTACTCCTGCATTTGCGCCCCCTCCCCTATTTCATCCACGTCTCTCGGATCCCATTCACTTGGGGTGGCGCGGCGTCGCGGCGCGGCGCGCCGGGACCGATGAAGGCAGCAACAACTGCTGTTGCAGCCGTGTAAGGTAGTCCTGTGACTAGGTCACTCATTCACTCTCTCCGATTCAGTCGACCGACAATCTCGCGTACCTCCGCATCTCCCCGCAGCTTCCCGCTGCAGCCCTTGCGACAGCTCTGACGGAGCAGACACGTGCGTATGCGCCGGTGACCTCGCCTAAAGTGGAAGCGACGCTACCAAGCCACGTTGAGCTGAGGTGTCAGAGACATTTGTTTACATTCAAGTTTCATCGTACTTCAGAAAAAAGGCACTTCTTCCTATTTTTGTGGCCATCGCCTGCGTCGATCAGCGACATGAGCATGTGACCGTCCTTAAATTACGTAACGCAAAAATTAATATATTTCAACATCGTAACCTCAAATTACGTAACACATGTTATGATACAACTTCCTCCTAACCCCCAGTAATTACGTAACGCCAGCCCTACGTCTCTACCCCACCTCTTTAAGGAAAGTTTTTGTTCCTTTCCGTAAAATGATATATTGTCTTCATTGACCGTTCCTCATTACACTGTGCTATCACTGCATATCACTGTGAATGCATGATTTAAAAAGGTACCCAACACAACACACCATATAAGTTAGCGTTTCGTAACTACAAAGATAACACCCCCCACCTCTTCGTAACGCAATATAACGATATCACAATCTCACCTCTCCTCAAGGTGCGTTACATCATTTATAGGCGGTCCCCATGTTTTGTACTGCAATGCCTTTGCTTTGTATGATGAAACATGGCTTACAATGTAATGAAGACTCGTGAATAAAATTGAAAATACTAACTCGTTGAGAATTGAGCTGTTCGATTCTGTTACAGATTTAGAGAAGCAAAATAGATGAAGTAATATATTATATTTTTAAAGATATCTCAATAACGAAAACCACCATTTTTTGATTTCTTTATATTTTGGGAAAGCGAAATGATAATGAAAGAAATTTCAAAAACAATTCTCATGAACTACTATAAATCTCTCGAAAATGATCCTATAGTCCTAGAAGACGTAAGGATGCGGATCAAACACCGAAGGCTATGGAATCGTTTCCCGCTAGCACTTGTGCAAGGAGAGCAAGGAGAGCAAGGAGAGCAAGGAGAGCAAGGAGAGCAAGGAGAGCAAGGAGAGCAAGGAGAGCAAGGAGAGCAAGGAGAGCAAGGAGAGCAAGGAGAGCAAGGAGAGCAAGGAGAGCAAGGAGAGCAAGGAGAGCAAGGAGAGCAAGGAGAGCAAGGAGAGCAAGGAGAGCAAGGAGAGCAAGGAGAGCAAGGAGAGCAAGGAGAGCAAGGAGAGCAAGGAGAGCAAGGAGAGCAAGGAGAGCAAGGAGAGCAAGGAGAGCAAGGAGAGCAAGGAGAGCAAGGAGAGCAAGGAGAGCAAGGAGAGCAAGGAGAGCAAGGAGAGCAAGGAGAGCAAGGAGAGCAAGGAGAGCAAGGAGAGCAAGGAGAGCAAGGAGAGCAAGGAGAGCAAGGAGAGCAAGGAGAGCAAGGAGAGCAAGGAGAGCAAGGAGAGCAAGGAGAGCAAGGAGAGCAAGGAGAGCAAGGAGAGCAAGGAGAGCAAGGAGAGCAAGGAGAGCAAGGAGAGCAAGGAGAGCAAGGAGAGCAAGGAGAGCAAGGAGAGCAAGGAGAGCAAGGAGAGCAAGGAGAGCAAGGAGAGCAAGGAGAGCAAGGAGAGCAAGGAGAGCAAGGAGAGCAAGGAGAGCAAGGAGAGCAAGGAGAGCAAGGAGAGCAAGGAGAGCAAGGAGAGCAAGGAGAGCAAGGAGAGCAAGGAGAGCAAGGAGAGCAAGGAGAGCAAGGAGAGCAAGGAGAGCAAGGAGAGCAAGGAGAGCAAGGAGAGCAAGGAGAGCAAGGAGAGCAAGGAGAGCAAGGAGAGCAAGGAGAGCAAGGAGAGCAAGGAGAGCAAGGAGAGCAAGGAGAGCAAGGAGAGCAAGGAGAGCAAGGAGAGCAAGGAGAGCAAGGAGAGCAAGGAGAGCAAGGAGAGCAAGGAGAGCAAGGAGAGCAAGGAGAGCAAGGAGAGCAAGGAGAGCAAGGAGAGCAAGGAGAGCAAGGAGAGCAAGGAGAGCAAGGAGAGCAAGGAGAGCAAGGAGAGCAAGGAGAGCAAGGAGAGCAAGGAGAGCAAGGAGAGCAAGGAGAGCAAGGAGAGCAAGGAGAGCAAGGAGAGCAAGGAGAGCAAGGAGAGCAAGGAGAGCAAGGAGAGCAAGGAGAGCAAGGAGAGCAAGGAGAGCAAGGAGAGCAAGGAGAGCAAGGAGAGCAAGGAGAGCAAGGAGAGCAAGGAGAGCAAGGAGAGCAAGGAGAGCAAGGAGAGCAAGGAGAGCAAGGAGAGCAAGGAGAGCAAGGAGAGCAAGGAGAGCAAGGAGAGCAAGGAGAGCAAGGAGAGCAAGGAGAGCAAGGAGAGCAAGGAGAGCAAGGAGAGCAAGGAGAGCAAGGAGAGCAAGGAGAGCAAGGAGAGCAAGGAGAGCAAGGAGAGCAAGGAGAGCAAGGAGAGCAAGGAGAGCAAGGAGAGCAAGGAAAGGGCCTTTTTTAAACTGGTTTGATCTCCGTGTCATCTATCCAATCATATTCATGTATCCAATCATATTCATGTAACCAATTAGTAGTCTCTTCGATATTATATTGAATTTTCTAAGAATTCTTTAAGAATTTTATTGTTTGTATTTTCAGATCTTCGTGACAAAAGTTCATAAATGAGCGTTGTCTTTAGCGCAGCACATTTTTCTCACTATCTATAGTTCACATGAAATATAAAATATACATGACTGAACAACCAAATTACTAAATACTACATTACATTTCTATTTTTAAATACTTTGTACATAAATTTTTTCAATGTGTGTACGTGGATGAACTAAGCTCTCACTTTTTTTAATCGGTTAATTTAGCACGAATTTTAGAATTGGGAGCAATTTATTGTTATCTCTCTCCAAAACAAAATGCAACGTAACGACCTGCATTTGTGTAATTGTAATAGTGACTTGTACTACATGTGTGTAACCGTGAACTATTTTCCAGTTTTTACTGGGTCCTTCAAATTATGGAGAAAGATCTGAGAAAGTAATATTATGTGGCATAGTTTTTACAAGGTCTGAGAACAACAATTTCACCCGAACTATATAAGATACTTCATTCGCATCCCAATGCCACAGAGTTCATTCCTTTAAGTTATTAGGTAATTCACAGACATACTTCAAAAGGAATATTAAGCACACTTAAACACATTTGACGATCTGATTCCATGAAGATGCTGAAAACCTTTGATTCAGTTATCCCTCACAAAAGAATTGCAAGAAATATAAATATCTCCAGCAAAAAGTAATTAAGGGAAAATTTTATTTCCAACTCACGCAAATATCACAAAAAGAAAAATAACACTTCAATGACACTTACAAAAAAAAGATAATTTGGTATGTATTACAAATTGTGCGTGGATTTTACCCTACTTTTGATCATCACATTGCTGTACGCATTTTTTAAATCTTGTTACGTAGTTTCTCCAGTGCTTAAAAACACCGCTCAAACATTCAGGCAAAGAAATACCTATAAAGATAAGATTTACTTATTTACTAGTACTTAAAAAATCATGAAAAGGAAAATACGTTAAGGAGTCTTATCTGAGAGATATCAACAAAAGAATGGTTCTACATATTTCTTCCGTGTACTCTACACGTGGAGAAGATATGTGATAACTTTCGGTCAGGTGAAAATGTCCATGAGCCGGGAATCGAACCTGGGTTCCTGCTTTCCCGGTTCGTCGCAATTTTCACCTGACCGAAAGTTATCACATATCTTCTCCACGTGTAGGATACACGGAAGAAATATGTACAAAACGAACCTTAACACGTAGGTACATGTGAAACCGGTAATAAAGTGCACACAGCATAGTGTGCCGCCTGGTTCACTTAACTCCTGTATGGGGATCTCTCTCAGGTCTTTCGGGGTTTAGGTCTGGGCGGAAATGGTGTACAGTTGTGGAAGGCGAACGGGCTTAACGTGGTTAACGCCCCTGCGATCAAAGCAGAAGTCCCGGGTTCGTTTCCCGGCTCGTCGCCATTTTCATCTGACCGTAAGTTATCAAAAAAATGGTTGTCATTAACTGCCAAAAATAGTTTTTATTTTCGAAATAATTTTGTACTATCTGAAATATTCACACCATATAAAATGAGTACAAACATAACGTCATTCTTTAGTTTCTAAGCTTAGAAAGAGTCTAGTAAAAGTAATAATATTAAATTGAGAAAAACTAGTGTCATTCATATGTTTCCGTTCTGAGGATACTAAACATTACTGTCATTTTAAAATCCTCTTTTCAAAACAGCAGTTCACGGTTTTAAATACACCCATGGTATATTCTACATACTGTGATTTTAAATTAGCTTGATGTCTTTAAAAAACAAAATTTAGTTAAAGAAATTTTAACAAATTATTTAATACATTTATGTGCTTAATATATTTTTAATTTCTTTCCCTCTATTAACTAAACTTGTGGACTTATGTATTAATATGGATTTGTAGTTTTACTCCCTTACACTATTTGCTTGTAATTGTTCAAAATCATATTATTAATTATTATGGCATAACTTTATTTTAGCGGGTGTACATGAATATATTACTGATACTACGATTTTTATTGACAGAATAATGAAAATAATAAATAACAGGACACATATTTACAATTAGTAGACGATTTACCATTCACGCGATCTTACGGAATTTTCACAGCTTTTTGGTAAATTGTAATTAATTAATCTCAAGACAATTGAAGTGAATTACTTACCACGTACGCAACGAATACCGCCAAATATTCGCACCAGCAGTTGAACTCGATTGAAAACCAGACAACGATATGAACGTTACAGTACCCGTTGGTACCCATAAAGCAATTGGCTTCCCAGTTCCCACATCCTTTATGTTAGCAACGGTTGAAGAAACCAATAATGAGCACTTCACGATCAGAGAATTTTATATTGGATTTCAACATTTAAATGTCTTTTACCAGTAAAGGACGTTACAGTGCAATGAGGCTGTCACTGCTTTAACCCAATCAGAAGCTTGCGGTGACCTTGACTACTGGGGTTGACAGATCGACTGCCTGAGTCTCAGGTGCACCTGTTCTCACGCCTCCTTCACGATATTTCAGTACCTTTCTAGGGTTAATTCAATTATAACTAATGCCAGCAATGTAAGGTTTCAATTTCACTCGGTTTCACATTTTTATCTTTTAGACTGTTTTAAAATTTAATATTATCACTATCCTTTAAAATAATATAATAATTATTAATATCCTCAAAAAAATATCTTATTCGATGTTTGAATTTTAATATCGATACATCGGTATATCGGTCAAAAATATCGATATATCGAGAGAAAAATATCATTCATGTTGATCACTATTGATATTTTTTCAACATCCCTAGTGTGATGGAATATTGAAAGCGTTCGCACTCTTGATCAAACTAGTCCCCAGCTCTCGAAACATTACATTACGAAAATTAAGGTACGTTAAGCATACATCACAAGGTTATCAAAACTCTTCACATTACTGGGTCGCATCAGGTGACGTGGTCTGTGGTTGACATAAAATCACTGTATATAACACATCAATAGCACATCCGAGCTTGTTTCACCACTTCGGAAATATCTTGAAGATGAATTATTATTCTACAAACGAGTGGAATTCGTATGATATTTAAGATTAAAACGAATATAAACCATAATTCTCTACATAAGTTCTTGTATAGCACACATAAATAAAAGTGCGTTCGTCTCAAATAAGAAGTTCTCAGCGCCCCAACAGATTCTCAAGTTATTCATCTGAAATTATTATTCTTTCAACACTAGTTATATAACGTCCTATTCCGACAAAAAGGTAAAAGGGGGTTAAATGTGGGGTGTTTGAAGTAAATTACTTACAAGATATGTTGTACAACATTTTATTGGAAAGCTCAAGTAGTGTTTTCTTTCTTGAATAAATTAAATCAGAAGACAGTGAGCGCGTTAAACCATTACCCTAATATCAGGAATTATATCTCCCCTTAAGAATTTGATAGAGTTTGTGACAATGATTTAATTAATTATATCACACCGTACCGTCCACTATCGCACGTCATCAGTCTGATGGTTTTCACAAGTCTGATATGCCATAATATTCAGGTTTATATAAACTAAGGGATGCTTCCTGCACCCGAAACTCTCTTCGAAATCTACAAGATCATATCGTCCACCATAGTCGACTACATGCAGCTTGTGAAACGGCAATGGAGCAAGAAAAAATATATAGTATCAGAAGCAAACTGTGGATCGCTGTCATCGTCAGGCTAGTAGTCATCTTCAGAAATCATATTTTGTCAGTCCTTTTAGCCTGAAAATCCGATCAATTCAGGTACAAATATTTACACCTGTCTACCTACGACTCGTCGTAGACAAAGATATTCTGTAATTTGGTTCTTCTACATTCTCAGATATACGCTATGAAGTTTTCAATATTTGATCCCTAGTTTCTCTAAGGCCATGGTCCAATATATGTTTTGTTTATAATTATGGTTTTGTTTGTAAGGTTGCAATAGTTAGACCATTCAGAGTTTTTCATTATTTTCGTTTCGATCGCAGTAAGAAATTGCCAGAAACATGAAGAATTGTAAGATCAACTCTAAATTTGATAGTTTTGAAGCCATTTCACCAAGCTATGACAACTCCGTGATAACTTTTGCTGTTGACATTATTCGCACTCAACTTCGAAGCGTGAAGAACATAATGACTTTCATTGGACTGCTCATCGCTGCATTACCGCATCGGCTGCTCGTCAGCAATTCTCAGGGGTGAATCCCTGCTGAAGGTGAGCTAGTGCATTACATGTACTTCAGGATTCAACCGTTTCTCCTAAGATGGAGGCTGTTTTCAGCTTAGAGAGCACTCTCCGCCAGAGTTTGTGTATAAATTATGGTCTCGTTGATGAGGAAGAAAAGGAATGGGAATTTGTGAAGGGCAGACGGGAGGAAAATGCGTGAGTTTTTCACGGTCCAGTGAGGAACTGGTTTTGTTAGCGACGAGGCCGCACGCCACCGCCGTCCCTCCATTCACCCACCATCCTTCCCGGCGCCACGCCACCACTCCACCGCCGCCGGCCTTGCGCCGAAAGAGCACCTCCACTACCCCTACTTTCCTCCTACGTCTTCAGCCCCCACCCCCGCTACGCCACTGACTTCTCGCTTCCTCTCCTGTGAGCGCTGCCAGGGAGCGGGCGCCCCCGCTTGCGCTGCTCGAGGCTTCTGCTGGAACTTCACTCGAGCACCCAAGAAGAAAGATGCAGCATTTTCTAACTGGTTGATTGTTAATTAGAGTTTCTCACTGCCATCAAAGTTACTGCTCTCCGGCCATAGTAAAAACACGCCATAAAGTACATGAATCATTAAAACTCATATAAAGACAAGCGTAAACGCTGAAGTTGCGACACAGTATATTTGGAAAAGCTTATTATGTCAAAAAGCCCAGTATCTACTAAAGTTTTATTTTCGGAAATTTTGCTTATTTAGGTGCTGCAATAATTAGAAGAGTTCTAAATGGTTTATTAGAATTTTTATATCTTTTTCTTTTAATACACTACGTATAAGATGCCTAAAAACGTCCAATATTCACTCCTGCCGTTTGCACCAAATGACTGTGAAAAATAAGGATCCATGGAGTGCAGTAAAAAAGTACGTCAGTCTGAAAACTCCATAAAAGGGGGTGAAAGTTAAAAGGAATATATTTTATCCGTCTAGTATTATTACTTTGTGCGATCTTGCATCAGATTTATGTCATGAACTTCCTCTAAATCTAAGCAAGCCCATAAATTTTCTTTCATAATTAAAAAATGTGGACTTTACGAGCTCTGCTTTCGATGAGTGTACATAAATATTTTCTGCAAAGTACTACATTATAGTAAATGCTGTTAATTTTTTATAGCTGCGTTAAGAGGAAAAAATTCACATTTTTTTATAAATCTAAGAATCATATCATTAAAATATATTACCCAGTAATCTAGTCAGGATAAATAAAGTAGCTTTAACAATGTCATGTAAATGGAAACGACACATTATAAATTCTAAAATATGAATTTACGCTCGTAGAACTTCGAGAAGTCTTTCAGCTTTTTTGTCTTAAACATCAGAATAGGCATATGATGATTATTTACGCATGAATAATACTTATTTCCTTAATGAGAGTTCACTTATTTTCTGGATAACTTTTCGAGAAATTCAGTTGTAATATAAACGTCTTAGAGACTTGGAGGAATTTTTTTCCGAAGAAAGCTAGTAAATTATGAGTTTTTGTGCAAGTGTACGCCATTATACATTCCCAATTTCATTTCTATTCTTTCCAGTGAATATTCCTTTGAATATAGTCTTTCCATTGAATGTTAAAACTACACAGTCGCGAAAGGACCGTACAAGGCAAATGTTCGTTTCTACCATATTAAACGCTATTCAGCTGGTCATAGTCTCATTCTGTATCTTCACCTGTACCACTTTCACACTTTCAGCACAACAATCCAAGTAAGGGTTGGTTACTTGTCATCATTCTAGTAACTTAATGTTCAAGTTAACATATTTGAAGACTCGAAGAGACAATGATTATACTGAATGTCAGTTCTTGTAGGTAAAGACAGTAACGTCGAACTAGATTCCAATATTTTGCTTTCGTATCTAAAATGGAAAGAGAACAATGAATTTTGAATGTTGAGCGAAAGCGAGAAAAAAGGCAAAGGTGTCAAAATAAACAGAATATTGTTTTCGATAGAAGAAGGACCTTACTAATTGTAATCCATAATGCACTCATTATTTATGCTCAATGCACTTTTGTGTTGAATTTTATTGTAAGCGAATCATATTAGTATTTAATCTGAAGCATATGTTAACACGGAGAGACCATAGTATCAGCTACCACTCATCCAACAGAAGTTATTGTTTACTCGTCGTGTAATATTTTTAATGAATTTTCTTTTAGAATTTATTAAACATGAGTTAATTGAAATATATATGACACAAAGTTTTATAAATCCCACATTTGACTCCAATTTTATCAATCGCGCATGGAATCAGTAATACTTTTTTCACTGAGTCAACGGTACCACTAGTTTGGACACGTAATCTTCAGCAGTGAAATTAAGCATTTTAAACAATATGATTTACAACTAATTTACTTTATTTAGTTCTGTAAAATCTTCTCCTCTCAGTATCACATAATTCAAAATGGAATATTCCAAAAGATAGTCTTGATTAAACTATCTTTTAACCATTCTGTTAATAAATAATAATAACTAATAACATAGTGCAATCAGTACTTAATTTGTAAAGGAAGTAAACTAGAACCTTTTTTTTAAACGACGTGAACGCTTGATAATTTAAATTTACAAAATACAAAAACTTTTCATTGCTTCCCCACAATGAAACTAACTGAGCAACTCGACGAGATGAGGTGGTTACGAAAGATGTCTTCATGTGAAATGTTAGAAATATCCGCATTTTTAAATAAAATTGTCAAACTCTTCACGTATTTGTTTCAAAAAATTATTGCTGTAGACTCTTAGAAAACAGGAGCGGTTGGTCGTGTACATGGTAGACAAAGCCATTGCATGAATACTTTAAGATAAACTCTTCACCAGAGGAATGGAAATATTTGTGGAAATAGGATGGGGCGCGGCAAAAAGAGTTGAAAACAAAAATTTTTATATCAAATTTTGATTATTTCACACCATTTAGCTTTACTCGTTTGCTTCAGTTAAACATAAAATACTATTTATGTAACTTGGTTCTTTTCAACCCATGACAGGTCTTCTACCCCGTCTGCGGGGTATAAAGTTTCATGCGGCGTAAGTTTCAATGTCGGTAATATCGGGTGCGTAGTCATACTCAATCATTACTCTTTATAAATGGAGGACTATAAAGATATGGAAATCAGGTATACGAATGTCTTTTTTTTTCAAAAACCAAATTAGCGCGTAAGTGAAAATATACATGACACGGATCTTTTAGTAATTATTACACGGGTATTTAAAAATATATTTTCGCAATTAAAAGGTAAAATCAGTTAATATAATATGTGATGCAAATGTACCTTGACCTCGAGGTGCCGAGAACGTTGAAATCTCTACGTTTGAAAGACATTTCACACATTTAAGGATAAATTTAAGAGTTTTTAACTTTTTAACATTTGTTACGTTTGCTAACTGATTTTGTTACTCGATTCTGCTAGTTCTTAGCTCTGTCATCACATCGTGTTAAAGAAATCATATTCAACTCTCACAAAACATTTCCCATGAATCACCAGCGAATTGTATATTAAACAGTCGCCGATGTAGTAACGTGAGAATCAAATTACGCAGCAGTACATTTCGAGATGCTCGGTAGACAGGCTACGCAAATATTCCTTGACAATTCCTGGTTTCATTTTATCTCACTACAAAATTCTCATTTTATTTCACATCTCTCTTGGCAGGGAGAGGAAAACTCCAAACAAGTTCAGCGACGAGATAGCTGGAGAGGGGAAGGGCATGAAGTCGCGATGCGGTGGGACACTGGGGGAACGACGTCGTCGTCGGAGGCGACGGGGGCGGTGAAGGAGCGTCGCGGGGAGAGCCGAAGTCAGCGGAGAATCCGCAGACGAAAGCAACACCACTCTCTTCATTTGCGGCGGGCGACTCGCCGTTCCTCTGCCTTCACCTACGAGGCGTCGCGGAGACCTGTCCGGCACTGAAGTCACGCGGTGTCACCAATGTGTTGTTCCCTCGCTTTATCAGACCTCACTCTGCGCGGAGCGGAGTGTCTTCCCCTAGCGGGGACGTCAGCAGGCCGTCGACTCGGCAGTTTTCGTGGCCGCCTCCGTCGCCCACCGCAAACCATTCACAAAAACCTGTGACACTGACAGGCGCCGCCCGCAGAAGACCATTCTTTCCTGACCCTTTGTGGCGAGAGGTGCTCAGATAAATGCCTTCGGCCACTCACCCTCTCGATGTGACAGGTACGGACAAGCGCCTAGCCGCACTAAACATTCCGCCTCTGAGATGGCTTACTTCTGAGATTTCAGCCTCTCATGGAAGACTGTTCACTTCGCAAACATACAAAAATATTAATACGAAAGAATGGGTTTTTCATTCATTTTGAGAACCTACCTACTCGGATGTGATTGTTATAGGAAAAATCATTATCCAGCAAAATATTTGTTCCATTTCTCTCAATTCTGTACCACAAAAAGAAAGCATTTATTAATTGGTGTGTACGGTTGTAGTGGACATTCTTTTGTGTTAATTTACTTCGGGGAAATGTATATTTAGATTCTTGTTTTCAGATAATGTATTCATTCTATTCACGAGAACAGGTGCAGTATTCACTCCTTCACTTTTTCTGACATTATCCTAATACTAATGGTATTAAAAGAATGAACATACAGGGAAAGGATAAAGGATAATAGAATCTAAATCCAAACGGATGCCTGTCAGTAATCTAATTCCCAGTAACCTCATTTAAAATTAACGTTTATATGAGAATGAAGGACATGCTTTTTTGGGGGGAAAGCATAGTATAGCAAAACTGGTAATTTGACGTAGATTTTCTTGCGTTGTTTTGTCGTCTTCTCGCTATATGGTTTTAGAAAAGTGATACATGAAAGGGAAGGATAACTACCTCTCTTTCTTACGAGCTTTCGAACAAAATATAAGTGGGATCACTCGATATTATTTGTAGATTCTTATAATTAAGAATATGTATTTGTTCTTAATGGTGTTTCTATCAATCGCTATACCAGTTTTGTCATTAAATTTGAAAAGTTAAACCGTAAATCACTGTGTAGTAACCGTCCACATTTGCGCATTGGGTCATCTGCTACTCCCCGATCTGATCAAGACAGGGTTATACGTTTTACGATATTGTATTTATGTTTACCACTTAAGTTTTCTCAGCAATGGCTGGTTGGTTGAAAGGCGTGACCCAAGAGGCCAAGTGTCAACTCCCTTTCTTTTTTCTTTAGGGTTTAAGAACTTCCTGACTATGTGGTTTCTTGCTATGAGGGTTTTCTTGCTATGAGCTATGAATTATGATAGTGAATAAGAATCATTTATATTTTCTGTTGCTTCGTATGAAAATGTTCGTGTTAAAACACTTCAAGTTATACGGACGAACGTAGTTCCTTCGCTTGAAGGAAGTTAAAGAGTGATTATAATATCTTATTGCCAATACCGGTCATTTATTTTAGTATATTAAAAGGACTGGTAAAGTTTTCACAGGTAATGTTTTTCTTGTTTAAAATCAAGATATATATGCCCTAATGGCATACCATTAAAATATCTTATTTCTTAATTAACCAAAATATGTTGTACCCATAGTATCAAGAAGATAAGATGGAGTAACTCGCACTCTCATTAGCCGCTTTACTCTACATTTTATGGGGTTCATATCATTCAAATTATTCACAAATTTCTGGAGAATTTCATAAAATTTGATTAAAAACATATAACATAAAAAATTGTTTTAATATAAAGATATCAGTGCAATGTGAGGTAAGTGAAACTAGTTTGAACTTAAAATATAATATAAATGAAATTCTACATTGTATTAATGAAATAATCATAAATATAAGATAAATCATGTTTTAGTTATGTAGTATTTACCCAAAATAGTAGATATTACTCTACTTAGATGAGTAAATTGGTAGAATTCCACAATTTAATTCTCGCCACTCTTATGCCATTTCTCTGTAGAATCGTGATGAAAGCAATCGAATTTGAAGTTTTGTAAATCACATTTCACCTTCATTTTTTGTACTTAATTATATTTGTAGAAATAATTAATATTGTTTAGGAAATCCTTAGCGTTCATCGTCGAAGTCAGATATTTTTCGTGGGTGATCTCAACCTAAAAATAAATTCTCTTCCTTTATTTCGCCGCGAAGTAATGTTTCTGTGTAACTGTGAAAAAAAACTATCACACAGAGACATGGATTTCAATAACATTTTTGAGGGCTCAGTACGGAATAAACATCGTGCAAGAAGTTTTATTTCAGGACATGTCATTTGACGCCCAAAGAACATGAAATTGATATGTATGTCAATTGTACATTGTTTTCATGCTATTCGTAATTTATGTAAGCAAACGACTCTTTTGTGAAAAAGTTACTATTACATAGGCTTGCACCATAGGTAAAGAACTGCAGGGTATAAAAGGTTTTTTATTAGAAGGAGAGTAGAGTAATGTTGATATTTTAAAGTTTAAATTTATGTGTAAACTGTTTATAGTGTATTATATTGCAGGATAGTGTGTAGTCCACTTTCGGATGATTCTTGATATAATCTGCAGCACAATTTCGACGTCATTCAAAAACTTCTTCTCCTCACAGAAACAAAGAATAGTCATTTAGTACGTACTTATTAATCAAATTATTTATCCATCAAATAAGGGTAAATTCACATATATTCCCATAAAATGGTAAATATTCATTACTAAAAATCGAACGCAGCATTTAAACGAGTTTTTGAAGTTTCTCATGTTTGATTCACATAGGAAAAATATTTACGAAATTGCTTGCTTACACTACTTTGATAATAAATATAATGTTCATAATCATAAATATGTATGCATAAAACCAGAGATTTTTTCTGGATCCATCATAATTCGATTCTGTTATTTTCTTAATATTGCATTTCCCACGCTCACGATGCACATTACCTCATTATTATTTCCCCACAAACTTAATCAGTTGTTGCCTGTTTTGAGAATTCATATATCCTCTAAAAATTTCATCGAAATATTCTTAATGTATTTATTTTATTTGTTAGGGAAATACTTTAATGACACTTCCGTCTGTATTTAGCGAATAAATTATTCCATGACTTCGTAAAAGTTAGAGTTTGTTTGTTACACCAATATCATTTTTAACAGTGTTATACTACTCTCAACATACGCTCTTTCTCCGTAAGTAAATAAAAAATAAATTAATATTGCCTACAATCTTTGTACTGTCACGACAAGTCAACGAGCACTTCCCCGAAATACAACTGGCGATAACAACCACAGATGTGAATAGGAAGGATACTGTGGGAGACGACATGGAACATCATCTAGCGGGACGTTGTAACTTACAGATCACACAATTAACTATAATTTGACGCCTCATCATTAGTAACGAAAATCGTGCTCTCTGTTACGAACTGACACCGTGATGGACAAGAGAGATTCCGTGAACAAGTTTCTCGCCTGCGGCCCCAACAACTCACGCACTTTCAATGTTCAGACGTTTCCAATTGCACCTGACACTTCTCGCACCATTGCTTGAGTCTCGTTGGCACGTCACGGTCTATTTTTACGAGAAATGAACGAGTCGGAGCCTCCACACGTCGCTTCATAACAGACCGCATCAGTTTGGGCTAGCAAAGGAAACGTTCAGTCAAAAGCAAATTCTCCATGGATTTGAATGTCAGAGACTAGCATGTCTGGAGCGTACGTCTCTCTCTGCGCTATTCATTATTCGCCCGCCGGAGAAATTGATACGTGGTACGAAGTGATGCGCTAGTAGAAGAAAATTATTTTATCTACTCATCTAATAACCTCCTCATCACACTCACGATCGACTATGATTGATGAAGATTGATTACAAATGGAAATACATTTGTGTGGTAACCGCGCGTAGAGGTGGCAAGCACGCTAATTACAGGAAACTGATGGCGACACGGCGGTGGTGGTGGCGGCGGTGGAAGTGGCGGTGTTGTGATGAAAGTGAAGAGATGGCACATTCCGCCGCACTGTAGGTGTTGGCGCGTGCATTCCACGGAGGTGAACATCCCTCCCCTCCTCTCCAGCATCACCCCGTCGTCAAACACCAACTCCACCCCGTTTTCTCCACGCCGCTGTGACTCCACGCATCTGCAGGCGCTGGGATTCATGATTTACGAATTACCACGCTAGCACTGTCAACTATCACCAAATTCTATGGAAGAATTCATTCGAAGGAAAATTTGATTATCGATCTTTTCTTTTTAAAAACATTTTTTGACATCCCCTCAGCTAGAATTTCTTTCTCAAAAAAAATGCCCAAGCGATGCGTTTTCAATAAGATAAAATTATTTAATTTCAAAAATGTTGGAGCAAATCAGTGAGAAGCTTCGCATCTAGATAGACATTAAGTGTGAATATGAACAAGTTAATTACACATATCGTTTCATTATTTTCTCCTAATTAATACCATTCAAACTTTTAACTTTCTCTCATTACGCAACATTAAAAAGATACTCCAATGGTTGACAAAAATTAGAAAAAAAAACCTTCAATACAGCTATGAATGATTGAATTTTTAGTTTAGAAATGAATTTTTCTAACGTTAATATCATTGGGGCTTTCAATTAATAGCATGTGTACGCAAATACGTTTTTGACGAATTTTATGAATGCCCTAGAATGGAAGCCCTAACTGAACTATATGGTGACGTTCTTTAAAGTATGATATTTTCTTTTTAATTAACGCTTGATATTTATTCTTTAACGCATTCTTTTTATACTGTTAGATCTGCTCCCCAATTCATGTTCACTTTTACTTTCAATAATGAAGATATGGGTAAATATTTCAAACATTTAAAAACAATTCTTGACTACACATGCTGTTTAAAAAATACAAAAAAAGTGATAGGTGTTCGTTTACAGCATTAAATTTGAGGTATTTATTTCACATTGTTTTGAAATATACTGTGAGTTAAACTATTCCATTTTGTCTTTCGTTACCTCTTGCATCTCTTACTACCCCAAATTCCCCTATTTCGCAAACATTTCTCCAAACGCATCAGCCATTCTTGTAGGTTTTTCAATAATTACATTTTTGTCGTTTCTAATTCACTTCAAATATTCCACCTTCCACTTTCCACACATTGTTAATCCCATAGCACGTTTCGTTTGTATTTGTATTTATTCTTAAATTTTATGAAAATAATCTCGTGTTCTTTATTTTTGTAAAATCATTTGTCCTAAAAATTAAGGTTTGTTCCATATAGAGGCAGCATGTAGCCACCAATTCTCATGTATGTTCTCACGACTTTTAATGATTTGTTTCCGGACTGTGAAACGAGTAGCAATCCTTTCCACCGTACGACAGCAAGAATCATCGAAAAAAAAATGTACGGTCGTCTTACGATATCCTACGGAAACAGAAAGTATGTCGTCCTTGGACTATTTCCAACGGATAACATTGAATTGAAATGGTTTAAAATGATACACAAAGGAGTAATTAACATAAATGTAACTTGGTATAATTTAACTTAAAAAATAATGCTATTATTCACTTCAAATTGCTATTAGACGCTATTTGCTATTAGACGAATCAAACTCTCTCTTGATTGCTCAAAATTAACTCTACAGATAATCCAGTCTTCCTTCACAAAATATCCACGCGAATTAAAGAGAAAAAATAAAGAATGAAAGAATAGACATCAAATATTGTCCTTTTGCGTTGTAAAACATTTCAATACTCTTTTCTCTATTGCTGTGCCAATTTTGTGTCTACAATATTTACCCAAATGTTTCTGTAATCATCTTGTCAAAATTCATCCAGTGTGGAAATATCTCTCTAGGTTTTATCATTGCCCAATCGCTATATTTTGTTTGTAAAAGGTATTTTTTTGTAAATATCACTTGTTCTCCCGTCATGCAATTGCAAAAAAATATAGTGTGTCCCACTCAACTTTCCAATTATAATTTATTACAAAAATCCCATAGCACCAAACATCCTTCATTACACCAAAAACTTAAAAAGAAATCATAAAATATTATAATTATCAAACAATATGACATACTTAAAATCAATCTGTTTCAAAATATTTATCCTCACAACATTACATAGTACATCACATCTGCACATTTAAGTACAGATTTCATGAATTATCTTCCACTTTAAACTCTTTGCAATTGCCTTATAGGCTGATCAAAAAACAGTGCAAAACATTTTCGCTGAATCTCGAAAACGGTGCGCCGTACGCGAATGCGGTTTAGCAATCTGTGCGCAGAATTAACTGAACAATCAAACTATGTACATGTATATTTTCAAAATTCTGAAATTTAAGTAACCGGGAATGGAGCGCGGAGTGTAAATGAAGTTGGTATGAGCTCTCCAGAAGTAAGCTTCTAATCCCAATGCATTCAAAGTCAAATCTCAAGTTTGGTTTCGATGCATCAATTTGTTCGTGAGTTATCGAGGAAACAAAATTCTGAACATATATACATACACATACGAGATTGGACATCATCGCCGAAATTTGAAACTAGACTCTCCTGGAGTCAATTCGTAATGATCCGAAGAGATCTCGCATTTTTTTTCTCGACCGATTACAATACTTTCGTTACTCATTTTGTATAATTGGAAAGAAAAAGAATGGTATCCTTTCAATGATAAATTTCTGGATTTTGTATAAAATAATTGTATACATTTTTAAAAATAACGCAAATTTTAAAATGTACTCAACATTTTAAGAATACCAATTAAATCCGAATTGTGATAAGTTCAAAGTTGTATTCCTAGGAGTCGCTACTGACCACTCGATTCGATGAAGAATGTTGGTCGTTCATAAACTGTCTCGTCTCTGATGTCACTCACGGGTCGATAAACTTCGATTAAGTCCACAGAATTAAAATTGTACATGTTGTTGCGCGAAGGGAAGTAAAATGCGTTTATAAGCAAGTTTATTACGTTTATTTACATTAAAAACGAAATACTAGATAACCGTTGTATATGCATTTACGGCTTTCGCGATACAGTGGGCCCTTTTATGGGTACTATCGTGCTAATATGACAGCGAAATCTTCGCATGGGCTCACTAGTAGCTTTGATTTTTCATTAATGCTCTCCATTTTCGCCATTTACGCGACATGCTGATGCAAGTCATGAGAAATCGACCTGAAGGAATCCCCCCCCTCGTTTCTCGCCCGTCCACGTGTCCAGCATACCAACACAATACACCGCGTTATCTGCCGCGTCCTCGCGCAATCGCAATAGCGACCGCCGCGCACATCAGCAGGCCTCTGACCTCTACCAAGTCCGGACAACCGATCGCGGTTACAAATGTGGCCACGCGGCAGTGCCACTTGCTGCGAACCTCGATCGCACAACTAAGGTTCTAGAGAAGCTGTTATTGGCAAACAGGGGCAAATCCAGGAATTGATTTGGTGGGGGGACCATTAAGAGAAATACCAGAGTGTGCAGGTCCACCGGAATTTAAAAAAACATTAACTTCTTCAAACTGCAATTTAAGACATATTCATAAATAACACATTACCTTAAATTGCAGTTTTCATTAAAAACCCTTAAAAATTACATTTTTGAAATAAATCGTGTTTTTGACAAATTTTTACTTTGGACGTTCTTGCTAACGTGTCTATTCACTGCTTCAGATTTGCTCTGTAATTTCAATGGAAATTTACAAGAAATCGAAAACGTTTTGTCATTCCATCTAAAACTATTACATGTAAGAAATTATAAAAATTTAGAAGTATTTAATGCGAGGACGAAAGTGATTTTATTGAAATACAATGTTGGACATTGAAAATAAAGTACATAATGTTTTTATCAAAAGCGAGGGGAGAGAAAGATATCATGTTACGTCGAATGAAAATGGTAGACGGGACCGGGATTCGAACCCGGGACCTTGAGCTCTACGCGCTCATGCGCTTACCGACTGCGCCATCCCGTTCGCCTCTCGGGTCCGTCTATCATTCTCATTCAACTTGTGAAACCCAAAGACCTCTGAGGTGGTCTCGTAGAGACTAGATTCCTCATCTGAGGCGACTCCCATANCCCGAGAAGCGAACGGGATGGCGCAGTCGGTAAGCGCATGAGCGCGTAGAGCTCAAGGTCCCGGGTTCGAATCCCGGTCCCGTCTACCATTTTCATTCGACGTAACATGATTAATCTGTTACCTGGCGGTGAGGTTCTCCGCAATCTAAGAGATTTCTATGAGAGAAAGATAGTGAAATATTGCCGCCCTATGCTTATATTCCCATGTAGAAGTGGAAATCTACAAAAGGAAAATAAGTCATATTTTTGCCCTATGAAGTTGTCATTTTTACACAGACTTTGCTAGTTCATCTTGCTATTTCAATGGACATGCCGAATTTTTTCGATGTAAAAAGCTCTCTGTTTTTATTACTATTGCGAACTCTTTTGGAGGGGACATGTGCCCCCTGTGCCTCCTCCCTTGGATCCGCCACTGTTGGCAAATATTCTTATCACGGGCATTCTTTGAGCAAATTGCACTCAAAGTAGGAAAAACGTAATTTATGATTAGTGTGAATAAATCTAACCGTTTAACAACAAAGCTTCTCAGTTGAACAAAATTCGACAGGACCGTGTCAAATATGACACATAGCGACGTGTCATTTTTTCTACGCCTCAGAATTTGTGTAATAACAATGAACGTAATATGTTTCACAATTATTGAAAAAAATGCAACAGATATGTTTACGTAAAATAACATTTATTTACAATGAAACGTAGTCAAATACAAATAAAAATTAAATATGAGGATATGCAAATATACTGATTTCGTTTGTTTGTGATTAAATGCACAAAAATGTATGTATGTATGTATGTATGTATGTATGTATGTATGTATGTTTGTATGTATGTATGTATGTATGTATGTATGTATGTATGTATGTGTGTATGTATGTATGTATGTATGTGTGTATGTATGAATGTATGTATGTATGTATGTATGTATGTATGTATGTTTGTATGTATGTGTATGTATGTATGTGTGTGTATGTATGTATGTATGTATGTTTGTATGTATGTATGTATGTATGTATGTATGTATGTATGTATGTATGTATGTATGTATGAAACACTATCTTTCTTGATACGTTGTAATCACAAAAAAAAATTACTTACCGAAATGTAAAACTTAGTTTTTTCTACTTTGAGCAATATTTGGATCTGAAGCAATTCCATGGACATAAAAAACTGTAGTTACTCAATTTCCAAATAAGTAACGGTCCTTACAACCAATATAAAAAAACTTGTTAGTTCCGAGAGGAGTGTTATGACACTTTTCTGGTATTGACTAGATGTCTTCTCACAAGCACTGAAGACAATCGTTATATGATACGTGCTCACCACAACTATTTTTTAGGATTTGCAGCAATGTACGTTTCCACTCCGATTATTTTCTTTGTAATGCAGAAAACACATTTACCTGTTTTATTTTCAACTGCGGGAACTTTACACAATATAGACCCATTTGCTTCCTTCCCCAATGCTGTGGCTATTTTAGAACGATGAATTTTTGCGAGGAACTCATTCTTCGCTCAAGAAGTAGTTTTGCTCAAGATCACGCCAGATCTTTCATGAACTAAGCTCGACAATGGAGCGTATTTTCATATCGTGTCCACTTCTTTGCCCAAAACAATTTTTTCCTTTCCATAAAAATTCAAACATCCTTCACATTCGACATTTACAGGAAAAACTAAACCATCCACTTTCTAGCTATCATCGAAGAAAACAGAGTTTTTTCCCTTTCCGAGCCACTAAAGCCACTATCTATGTCCTCCCACTCACGTGATTTGACTTAGAAATCCAATTTGAATCTCTTCTTCTCTGAAGTAAGGGCGAGTTTATTTTCAAGAATACCACGAAAATTGTAACGTATACTTCTAGGTAGTTTCATATAAACACTCGTTCACGAAAACTTCCCTCAATTCTTGACAAGAAAACAGAGAGCAAAGCCATTGATGCAATATTCAGTACATTATCAGCTAAGAGGGTGTTGAGAATATGAAGCACGTAAAATAAAAAATGACCCACGTTTGCGAGAAAGAAAGTGGCTGATGTTATATCACGCAGCCTTGTCGTTTGAGGGTCGGATTTGGTGAAGTTTAGGACAAAATGACCGTTTTGGGTACTTTAATTCGAAGCATAAAATAGTATTGTCTCACTGAAAGACCCATATTCAGAATTGATACTAGTATCTAAGCGATACAACGTTTCTGTTATTTTGCAAATTATTACGATATTGAGACGTTTTACGATAATTTTTACAGCATCCATGAATAAACAAGTATTTGATAAATCCTGTCTCTCTGTGAGTCCGGAATAGTTTGATAACCGTTTTCTCGTATTACTAAACACTTGCGCAAATGACAGAATAATTCAGATAGTTCACGTCATTTGAATATGTCTACACACTGATATCTCAATGGTAATGTCTTAGATAACATCGGAAGTAAAATATCCAAAGAAAAGGAACATTCACTTGGAATGTGACGATTAATTTTGCTGATTAGTTTAGTGGCTGTACAATATTATGTCCTCTTTCAGAAGATCAGTAAAGTTCCTTTCTTAGAAATTCGAATGAAATACTTTATTGATATCCAGAAAAATCTTTCAATTGCAACATCTGAAGAAAACAGTAAGTAGATATAACTTTTCCTTGAGACAATAAACAAGAAAAAATACTATAACAAAGAAAAAAAAATTATTTCTCAATTAGCCAACTAAATCACATTCATTGCTTTTGAAATTGGTATTTTTTTCGTATATGTTTTGAAAACAGTGATTTCCCTACCTTGAATTCAGGGTTTTGCTCGAAAAGTAATCATATATACTCTCCAATTATATCTGCAGAAGTGTATATTTGCGTGTTCTGTTCAGAAGCTTATTTAGTCCCTTCTTTTTAATTACAGTGTAAAAGAGATTTTTAAAAACCTTTCCTGATCAGTGTGAAATTATCACCATATAGGGAACAACCGTGTTCTAAATTTATACAAAGCATTTTATTGGAATTATAATTTCATTTATTTGGAATGTTAACACATGTTTCTCCCTACCTTATTTGTGTATTTTACCAGTTCTTTTTTCCTATGTTTGACAATCAAATTCAGATTTATTTGATTCCATTTCTATACAATTTTAAAGTTACTCTTTCATGTCTACTTTATGGCTTGATGAGGTTCAAGAATCTTTTGATGCATTAAAATAATGGGTTTACATGCTATGTATTGCAGATTCATTGCTAAGCAATCCCACTCTTTTGTTACTAAAAAAACTTGAAAATCGTGTGTTGAAAATTGGTAACAGTTGTCTCATCATCTACTTAATAATAGACCACAAAGAATTTGTAGCTCTTATATGACCTGATGGCACGTCTGGAAGTTGGAAGAAATAATTTTCTGCTTCACTTATGTATGCAGCCTCGAACTTGACGTATTCAGAAAACATAGCTCAAGAAATAAGAAAGAAGTGTTTGGATTCTTTTCTCACTTTAGAAACACGTAGATAAATTATAAGAAGAAAACCACTATCAATGAGTAATTTTATAAAAACTAAACAAATTGAATTCTTTCTCAAAGAAAAACACTTTTCCCCCTTGAAAACGGCTTCCCAAGAACAACCGACACATCGCGTGACTGTCAAAAGTTTAGTTAAGTTTACTTATAAAATAAAGTTTATTTTTGATCAATAGCAATAACGATAAGGAATTTAAGAGTATTTTAAATAAAAATTATAATTTCACAATAGCTTCTTTTGTAATATAAATTTCATAAGATACTTACGTAATGAAAACTGAAAATACTTCCTAACGAAGTTAATAAAAATCTTTTTACTAAACAATTTAAAGCTAAATAAATGGAACAAAGACAGTTTGAAATAACTACGAATTCGTCTACTGATTACAAATATAATAATATCAGAATCATATATGCTGTATTACCTGTTCTTTAATTAGAAAAAACTATTATTTAATTCTCTTATCAACAAAATTTCTCCAGAAAGTTCATTTCTGTAAAAATACTTCTAAGTGTACTTACCAATTTATATTCTGGTTAAACACTTACAATCGTATCTTCCGCGTCCATTTTTATTGTCTCATTCTTTCAGATTATTTTGCCGTTGGTTCACAATTTATTTTCAAGAAAAACAATTTATGCTTTAAACTCATAAACAAACAAACAAATAAATATTTAAATTTATAAACACAAATATCACACACAAATTTCATGGAATCGTTTCGGCATTTAGCATTCCTCAGCCACGTAGAGACTACGTGAAATTTGTGAGGGATTCTGTAAATCCCAAAATGTGAAAATCATCTTGTAGTTGTTCTGTTATATGAATGATCAATATATTATACAATTAATAAAGAAGGTGATGAAAGTTATTTCCGTACAATGAAAATTCTTGAACTATATTATAAACATATTACATTAGTACCATCTACTTATGTAAAGGGATACATGACAATAATTATTACGCTCGCACGATATATTGTTTACCTGCTTATTTTATAGTAAATATTTAGTTTTGTTAGAGAGCAGAAACGAAAGGTTTCTGGGTATCTAATATTATTCCAAGACTTGCTCTCAACTCCTACATACAGTTTTCTGAAGTTCATAAAAATAATATCCTTTTTTCTAATTTCAACTAAAGTTAAGGAAGCATATTAAATTATTTATAAATCTATTCGTCATTTTGTCAGTTAGAGACACAACCAATTCCTCATTTTGATGTATGAGACAGTTTATTCCAGAAACCTGATTCAATGCATTGAATACTTACAAGGTAGGCAGAAAATCGAATTAAGGAGTGTTCTGAAACGAGTAATATGAAAAAAGTAGGTGAGGAGCTTAATCTACAAAGGAAGTGAATACTTCTTTTAAAATTATGTATTCCACGTAAAAATTGTAAGAACTTAATAAATATTTCATTGTTGTAAACAAATTCCTGACTCACCACGTTTTTTTTTCAAAACACAGAGAGAGAGTAACCTACAAAATCCAATTAAGGTTAAATAAAACTTCTTCGTTGCATTAATTTTCATTAGTTTCAAACAACTGTGTATAAATACACAACTGATCCTTCTAAATTTAATTTTTTTTAGTCCAGCATTTTCAACCAATGATGACTCCTGTTATTTAATTTGCAGTTTACAGACGTTTAATTCAGTGTTAAATTTTAATATGATGTAATGCATCACATTTTATATTTGGAATAACAGACATGTTTTGAAGCCATATTCGTCATCTTCAGTTGAAAATTCCAGATCCTGGTGAACGTGAACGCATGTTCTTTAACCATAACTTTCATTGATCTTAGACGTAAAGAGCGCTTAAGAGGTGATCGTTATGGTCAAATGTGTCCAAATGTGTCCAAATGTGGTCGAAATGTGTATACTATACCAGTTATAAGTTGTGATTGATTATATTATATTAGAATCCTTGAACACAAATTATGTGAATGAATGATAATGCTTATGATTTCGTCGAATTTAACGAACTGTCATAATTTTGTTTTGTTTGTCACTGGATTCGTGGAGGCCGAGATGTTCTGCTTATATCTGATTCGAGAAGGTGGAGTAGAGGAAATGATCGGTTCCTTAAACAACTCATGTGAGTTACTAGAACGTTTAACGAGCATTTTATTCCACTGCACTCCAATGTTTAGAAATTAAAAAAGACGTATTATATTTTATTCAAAACAATCACTGATCGTTTGCTCAGAAACATGTACTCTCCAACTAGTTTCAAAACAAATCAACTAACTTTGAAGTTAAAACATGAGAGGGTGAAATAAGAAAACAAGTATATATTAATTTGATACAACGATAGATATATTGAACGATAACGCTGTACATTCCATCTAGTTAAGCATGAGTGGAAACTTGTAGCGCAATTGAACGCTAGTCATGGAAGCAATCTAATCAGCGCTCAATTCTCCGTGCCATTAAAAATACCTCGATTACAATTCTAATACGTGCTCTTTTCTTCAGAATTGTCTCACTTGGCGTGTTTTCGATGCACTATTTTACATAGTTCTATACCCATTATTGAATTTCTCAATCAATTTCAAAAGGTGATGGCTGAGCATTGCTACTGGACAATGTGATCTTTGAAGGCAAAGCATTGATAAATCGGTCAGATAAAGTCCGTGGAACGTATTATTTTCTCATCCTCCCCTGCTCTGACGTAACCAATATTACTTCTAAAGCGAGTAATATCCGTATAAGGATGAAGTTAAAAAAAGTAAAAACTTGAACTGGATCGGACGGATGATTGTTGTCATTAGGAAATCTGAACAAACTGGAGATAGAGAGCAAAAAAATTAAAGAAACAAGTTAAATAACGGATAGGGGTAGCATTACACATCAGAAACGGAAAAAGAAACCGTGATCGAGAAAATATTTTTAAGCCAAAGAACAGATGTGGAGACGATGTGAGGGAGATGTGTCAGAGAGAAGGTTTCAGCAAAGTAGATTGCGAGTACATTAAAGAAGAACCGAACAAACGGTGAGACGCGCGGAGACAGTTTAAGAAAGTACCCGGGAACAGCTGAGGAGGATATACGCGTGGAATCGGGGTGAGTAGAATGGCAAGGAGCGACTCGGGAGAGGGTAAAACACATAGGGTGAAGAACGAAGGGAGGGATATGGCTGTGGCGAGCGGCGAGGGAAGGAAGGGGGGGGGGTTGCAGATGCAGAAGAGCTTTCGCGACGCGACAACCTTATCTAGCATCGGCGAGAGCGTTGTACGTACCTCGTAGCTGCTTCGGCGCGACGCTTTACTGGACGTTATCAGACACAGTTCTTGTGGGACGCATGTCTCATCAACGCCCCAAAGTCTCCCATCCCCGATAACCTCATACTCTTCTCGAAGTTCTGCTCATCGTTTTCTGGTGTAGCTTCAGACGTCGATGGAACGCATCACTGAAATTACATTAATTCTTTCGCAGTTACCACACATCACTTTTAATCCAGTATAACTCCTATTATCCGAACTTCAATCATCCGAATCGCCATTCATTCGGATGGATGACAGAGAAAAATTGTTGAATTTTTTATTACTGTACACTAAACAGAGGTTATTTTGTTACTGTTCTGAACTATTTGTAACCACTATCAACCTATTACACAATTAAATTGTTTTTTAACTGTATTGTAAGTTAGTTTTTGTTTGTTTCTTCAACTCTATTTCTTAGTAATTTCTCTTTTTCGGAAGTAACTCTGTTATCTGGATATTTGGTTATGCGGACCTGGTCGGGTTCCAATTGATGCGGATAATTGTAGTTCTCCTGCATTTCCTTTTAAAGTAACACCTCGTTATCGTCGACTTATTATCGATGGATTCGATTTTCATCGACATTTTCCGCGAAAGATTTGCCTCGGATTTTTTGAATGTGCTCACGTGACCTCGCTGTTAAAGATGAATAAGTTGCATTAGATAAGGAGGAAGAGACTGGTGAGAATGTGCATTCTTCCGAGGTTTGGGACATATTTTTGAGCTGGGCACGCCGTGTCTGCTGCTTGTCTTGTCCCATTTGAGACAAATCTTAGAGACGTGGTAGAAGTCAATCTCATTGGATAGTTTTTTTTGTTCAACACGGGTTTATTGACCCTGAAGCTGACTTACTCTTAGCGCCAAATGGGATTAATTCTTTACATTAGTTTTTTTTATATTCGTCTTCAATTACTTTCTTGTTGTTTCTAACATTAAATACTTTTTATTTTCTACAAAATATTGTTTGGTATATATTTTGGAATTCCTAGAACACATTCATTGGGTATGCAATGATTCATATGGAAATAATAACCTCGATTTTCGTCGGTTTCGTATTTCGCCGATTGTTTTTGAATGCATTATCAACAAAAAACCGACATATCAGTTTACATCTTTAAAAAGTCTCATTTTAATGATTAATTCATTTTTCATACTTTCATCTTTTTCTAAAATTAACTTTCGTTTGAAAATAAGTTAAAAACTTATGATACATCATGGAAAAATGAAATAAAAATAGTATTTTGTCTCACTGGTAAAATAAATATTATATATAATACATCGAATTCAAGCATATAATTTCCCAGATATTCCAATAAGTAGAAGCATTCATGTTTTGTGTCTAACTAGCGGAGTCAATCCAATGTTTTAATGGTATACGTGTTATTACAAAAAACTAATAAATGTTCCCACAGCAACAAATGTTCATGTATTTCCAGACTCCTCCAAATTAGCAAACGTACCGGTGCAGTCATATTACGCCTCAGTACACAAATCAATAATTCAAAATGAGTCATTTTGTCGTACAATTGTTTTGTTTACACGTTTGTGACACAACTGCATTCGAACCTGCTTGCCTTGTTCACGGTACTGGACTAGAATAATCCTCAGCCTACCCTTTTACTGACATTTCACAGTTTCAAAATTTGTGGGTCAATACTTCAGTCAACCATATTTGTTCATCGCACTGGATATCAAACATCAACGACTGAATCTTTGTGACGTTAGCATGATATGTTATCAATAATAATTAAAAAACGAGCATGTAAAAATTATCATTGGTAGACCCTACTCAACTTCAACACTATCATAATAAGTGCGTCCCTCCTTAATATTTCCTGAGTAAGGTCAAATGTAAACTATTCGTCAGGGACATAGCGTCCGAAATTCATGCATCATAGTATCCACAATAAATTTTAAAAAATACGAAGTCGGTAAGGTACTAAATCGATAACCATGTGTCCTCTCGGAAGGAATTCTCACAAATCTCTTAGTGCTTACTTATCAAACATAAATTTCGGACGGTATCCGTTCGTGCCTCACTGCATATGGATATGCGTACTTGCGGTACCACAAGATTCAGTTGTGCTGGAAAGAAACAGACATGCAACGTGAAGGTTGAATTTTCAAATTAATGATACACAATTTCAACTTTAACGAACGAGGCCCTGCCAAAAATGCGTTCCTTTCTCAACCATTTAATTTTCAAATACAAGACATACAAAGAAATATCAGCTACAATTTTTATTACAGTCTATTCGTGCACAACGTCTTGATAATTAACGTTCAGTGACTAGAATTTTGCACTAACTTTAAAATATTGGTGAAGCGATAGAAAGAGAAGCAAAAGGTCCAATAGATTCGATTAAGGGACAGTCATCAGTTCTTTAAGAACTCACTGTATTGACCAAGTTCAACCTGAAAGCAAAATTCAGTTTGTTTACCATGCAAATTTTCCGGACGTACAGAACGGGAAAAAGCGAACAAAAAACAAAACATTCCGAGTTATCGATTCACCCCACCATTTGCAGAGTGTGCACATTTTTTTACAATATTTATTTTTCAATTACTCAAACACAAATTGATGATACTTTTACATGTTTATGCAAACAATGTATCGTTATTGCTTTTGCCCCTTTCGTGTTTCGAAGAGGGATAGGGAGGGAGACGACGTGAGGAGGGAAGTGGGAGGTGTTGAGCTGGCGGTGGGTGGTGATGAGCGACTGCCACTGCTGCGGCGGCGGAGGTGAACGATGGCGAGCGGGAGTGGCGGTGAAATCGGGTGCCATCGAATGCTGAAAAGGGAGATGTTGGGGGCAGGGGAATCGACCGGCTCTGCCAGCCGTGCACGGGTCGCTGGCATTTTATGTTGGGAGATTATCGGCGAAAACTTTCAATTGATGTATGAAACACGCTAGGCTATTTAGATTTTTTTTTGTTTGTTTTTAGTACCACATTAATGTATTTTGTCTCATTCATTTCCCTCCCAAATCTCCAGGCTATCCAGAAGAATTACACATTTTTATTTTGTACTCGGAAACTATACGTCAATTGACGCCCGTTCAAAATACGCAATGCGCGTATTAAGCGCGTTTGACACAACGCGCCACCGCTTTTTTCTGTGCTTTGGCGCGCTGGGACGAACGGTGACAGGGAGCGAATGAAAAAGACTCACTGCAGTGCGAGACGGAGAGTGAGACGAGGGATTGCGCGGGGGAGGGCGGGAGAAGAGAAAAATTGCACAGTCTCTTCAAAAGTACGCCGTCTGGCGAGCGCCGATTAATTACAAGGCGATGCGTCGACGCGGGCTGAGCGCTCGAGCAGAGTGGTGGATGAGGAAGCCTCCCATCCCACTCAGAGGAAGGGGGATGAGCACTCGAGACGGCGAAGTGTCATCATCTCCATCTTAAGGCGCACTTCGATAGCGCCTCCCAAAGGGAGTGCCTATGGCGCATGGTGAGCGAGGAGGGTCTTCGCTTCCACGGGGAATGTTCAGAGGAGGAGGGGCTCTTAGAAGCACGGCTTCGCAAGAAGCGTCAAACGAGTAATCCCAATGTTAAGTATCACACCTCATTAATTATTAATCTTCATTTATTTTTATAATTGCGTTTGTATTTCGTTCCTGTTCATTTATCATGTCGGAGAACCTGCGGCAGGCGGAAGCGAAGCTGCTTTTAACAGTTACAGAGTGAGAGGGAGACTGTCATTTATTAAGTAGACACTGCGTATTCTATGAGGAACTATACGATACTGCAACCAGATGGAAGTCCACGCCTTCTATTTCCAACACCTATCCTTCTTTTTATCCTGCTTTCCTCTTTTCCTTACATACTTTATATTAGCATTTATCACCTCATTCACTTGTTCTCTTCAACTTATATTCTCCTGGACTATCCGCCAGACTTTAATTAAAATATAACGCCCCTCCCTTCCATCTCATCATTTCAACGAGTTGGGCGTGAAGAAACTTGAAGGGTATTCTGCATTGCAGGCAGAAACTCGTGAGAAGGTTCAGAAAGCGAACGTCGAAGACGAGAGAGAGAAGTGCAGCAAATGTAGGTTTTCTTAAAGAGTGATGGATTTCTGACATTTCTCAGTGTCCCAGAGCAGGTATTTTAATTAATATTTAAGCCTCTTCCTCGAGGAGTTCAATTAAAGAGTCGAGGCATTTGAGGTATCTACGTAACGTGAACATTGAAAGTTATCAGGTATTCGCAGAGGAAACATAAATGCCTCCTATCTCCGAAGTAGGAGAAAAAAACAAATCTTCTACAACGTCAAGGGAATAAATAATAGTTAGGGTTCCAGATTAGTCGCTCTCGAATATAAAGGGTAAATGATTTTTGTTTTGTATGTTCATGTTTCTCTCAATCTCTTTTCCGAAAAATTAACATTTTAGGTATCTGATCAATTTTAAAACATTTTTTTTAAGTTAAATAATGGTATTTCTCTCCAGTGACTATATAATATTTATTTATTTTCTGATTCGTGTGAAGGTTCAGGTCATGATGCTTCTCCTTCCAACTAACCATCTGAAAACCTAACCTAAATCGGTCGAGTGGGGAATCGACCCTTGTTCTCCCTATAAGTAGAACCTATCTACTTTTACGCCACTGCTGTCTCTGATAAATACATTATAGTAAACTAGACTTGAGAAATAATTTTAGTGAGGAAAACGTTTTACGAAGAATATTGAAAGATAGATTTTAGTGATTTCTAGTGATTTTACTAGAAAATGGAATAAGTTGTGTGGAGGAGACCCACCCGATGCTAAATGATAGGTTCTTGCTGCATGCGCTTCCTGTTCAATACGGCTATCAGTGTCAGTTGTGAGGCCGGAAACGCGTAATATGCTCTTCATGCTAATATGAACATACTACGGGTCAAGGTGCTAGGAGTTGAGCACGCAATTTACACGGGGATGCATTATCTCTGTTAACTGATTTCAAAGACGTTACGAAACTCTACGATATTAAATCGACCGTGGGTATGGGAATGGATGAGGAAAGATTTTTGGGTTATCATTTTATTTGAATAAAATAATGTTCACTAATAATTGTAATGCTTTAAATGAAAAAAACAAACTTTTTATGTATATGTATAAATTTATTTTGGCCACACATCTGAGTTTATGCTGAACAGTGGGGGGTATATGAAGAAAATTTAAATTCCCGTCATGTAGCGAACCAATTTAGATCAAGCTTAGGTAATGTGACAGTTCTAACGCCGTGTCTTCTCCAATAGATTTTGATTTAGATCAATCAATTAATTTCTATGGTAAAAATACGAGTATATTTGCGTTACATGGTTCAACAGGAAATATGAGGTGATAAATGTATCTTAAACAGTTTCTTTTGTTCTATTTTTTACATCATAAAGTATTTTGTATCAAAACAGCAATAATTAAGCTACATTTAAAGAAGTCAAATATCCTAACCTAAAACAAGTCACGGAGGAAAATGTTTTCAATCTACCTGCGGGACGAATGAGAACAAGTATTTTATCTTTTACTTACTTAAATTATTATTCAATTTTAGCTCGGAAACTAACATAATCTTGTTTGGAAACATTATTAGGCATTTATGAACAATATTTTTTGGCCCAGGTGTGCTTTATTTATCCTGTTATAGATCAAAGAAAGCTAATTTTTGTCGAACCAAGCAATAATTATTGTCCTACTAATTTATATAGCAACGTATAATTTATATAGCCTTTATCTAACATAAACTCATTTGGACCTAAGTTCTAGAATAAAGAAAGGTTGTTACAATACTATGGATAAACGCTTCGATGTGATAATGTTTTGCCGACAAAATGGAATAGTGTTCTTGACCTTCCTGAGAAAGATTGTGATTCTGGACTACATATTACTCAAAAAGAAAGTAAAAACACAGGCTTGTGATATTTTCGAAGTTAGCCATCCTATGTAGGAATCAATTTTTTTTCAATCAATCTGTAAGACTACAGGAAGAAATGAAACTAATGCTAGTGACCTTGTAAAGTATTATATTTTTGCATTTCATTGAAAAAAGGTTTACTTGAAATTTGTGGAAGGATTCTTTGTGAGTTCTTGAAATAATAAAACGTTAACATTAAAAAAATTTAATAAGTGACGTGTATGTACAAACCTATGTAACTATACTGCTAATAATTTCAAAATCAAATATATTAGTCTCATAGCAAAACTTAAAAAAAAATTGTTCACATTACCCCCGACCCCATCTTAGTCGTTTGGTTAAGTTCAATTTGTTGGTGTGACATTTCTTGTAAATTACTCATTGACTATTGCGTTAATAAACCACAGATTCACTCTAGTCGTTCATCCTAATTCTGTTCTGCGTATTTACTGAATTTAAAGTGATGTATCATCTATTTTCTTTACATTCCAAAATTTATTTCATCTACATTCCAAAACTTAAACACAAAATTGAGGGTTCCTGGTGGAGAACATGTTTGTTGCATACTTTGAATACCACATTGAATGAACCAGCGAATCAGGTTAAAAAGAGTCATAAGAGATTTCTCGGAAACTCTTTCAGTCCGCAAGTCCATCACGTAATATTTGATAGCTATCGACTTCAGGGGAAAGAGTGGAAAACAACTTACAAGCGCGCACGGTGATTCACGGCTCGGTATCTTCATAAAACATTACAAAGCTTTCAGAGAAACGGTTATCGACAGCAAGCGAACTCATTCAAAGGGGTGGCAGTTGCAAAGAGAGACGCTTTCTTGAAAAAGATGGCGCCCGAAGAAGGAGGCGACACGAAAAATGAGGGAACAAGTTTCAGTGGCGATATGGAAGAGTGGAAGGGAGTGAAGAGGTGCGGTCGAAGCTCTGGAAGGAAGAAAGCGCAGGGAGTGTCCGCTGTCTTTTGAAAATTAGGGGAGTGGAAAAGACAGGAAGCAAGACAGGGGCGGGTAAAAGGACGGAAAGGGAGAACATGGTAAATAGCATGGATGGTGGAGGGGGCAGGGTTGCGTTGGGCAAGGAGCAGAGAGTGGTGGTGGGTCTAGGGGAGGGGGATGACGAAGGGGGGGAAGAGGTGAAGGTTACCGACGGGCAGGTTCTGAAGAAAGACTTCTCGAGAAGGGTATACGAAATTGATAAAAGTTGGAAAAGCAAAGGAACCGAGTGGAAGTTGAAGTAAATGAAGAAAACTAAAAAAGATGCCACGTTCAAAGTCGGCGAAGAGAAAATGCGAAGACGAGATTGACTTCTATGTACACAGAGGAGTCCTAACTGTTAACATTCTGAAGAAGAAATGTGCTATCGTGTTTGCTTAAATACATTCTGGGCCAAAAGTTAGTAGCCGACAATCTTCTTGGGCCCGCCTTGAGTCTCTCAATCTCGCCCTCTTCCTCCCAGCCCTCCACACCCGTTTTGTTCCGTCTTGCCCTGTCTCATTAGGAATCTTCGATGAGTGGACTTCAGCGCGTATCTAGACAAGTGTTTACACCATATACCCTAGCGCAATGTTGACAAAGGTAGTATTTGGGCACGTGTTTCAAAACAACCCATATTTATTGAATTAATGGACGTTTAAACATTTTTCTGAAAACATGAGATAGATGTATTTCCCTATCAGTCTGTCATAGAAAAATATAGATATGAACGTTTTCTTAACTCTAATAGTAACTT
>NNCF01133204.1:481-80936 GCA_002313205.1 Laupala kohalensis | reverse complement strand
TATATATATATATATATATATAATAAAAACGTAAAAGAAAAACACACAAGTCAGTCAAAAATTGAACGAAACATTTTTGTTAGATTAAGATAAATTGGTATCAGATGTATAGGAAACATTTAACATACATTCAGGAAGCAGTTGGTTATAAATATAATGTATAAAAATTCAGCCTGTGTATGTTTGTGTTAGCAAAACTCGAAACGTAGTCGGTCGATTGACTTGAAATTTTTATCACAACGTTGAATTCGAATACGAGAGTGTTTTATATGCTTATTATGTAGATATCACTCCTGTGAATAGTAAAATAATGCATAAAAATATATACGCGAAATACCACTCACAGACTGACTAATCACGAAATATCAGAAACTACAAATCCTACGAACTTTAAATTTGGCGGATAGGTTCCTGTAGACATCCTTTAAGAAAAATATTTACGAAAATCCACCCTTAATGGTCTAAAATGGGGGTTGGAATGTTTTAGGTATGTGCCTGGAGCAATTTCAACCGAACTTTATACTCATGACTGACTATATGAAAACAAGCAGTGGTGGAGTAAGACATCCCTTGCACTTCTGGGGAGGGGGTGATAGAGGGATGACATGTAATAATAATGGTACAATCCGATATTACATTCGAAACAATACTTTTCGTTTCTGTTGAGATGGATTAGAGCGTCCCCGGTGCTTTGTAAAGTAACAAACAGTCCACATAGGAGATAATGTGCCCTTAAAATTCCTGGGGTAGGAGTGAGAATGAAGGACAGGTGAACATAATAAAAAACGACCGTTATTGGTGCTGAATAAATCACTTTTTGGGCCGCTGAAGTGGAGTGACTCCCTCATGGTCATATAAGTACACGATCACCCCTATAAGGAATAAACACCCATTGCGTTGTGGGTGAGAAAGAGTGAAATGTCAAAATAATCGAAAGTGACCGATATTAGTGTTAAGATCGTAATTTTTGGGGCCGCTGAAATTAGTAGTGACATCCTGGAAGACGTCAAAGTTCACAACCGACCCGAATGCACTCCAGCACCCCTAGGGAAGGAGATGCCATGAAAAAAATATCGATCATGACATACCAGTGACGAGTCCATAATTTTCGTCGTCGCTGAGCTGATAGTGAAATACAGATATCGTGTAAGTCTGAACTCAGCCCTCATGAAACAAACACATCCCTAGCACCCCTTGGGTGGGTGGACGGAGTGGTGGAAATGGGTTTATGGATAAAAAGAATTGAAAACTAGTTTTGAAATATGAAAATTGCATCGGATCCATGGTATTGAGATTTCTAAACTACCGATGCTGTTAAGTTTAAGTTGAGATCACATAGTACCCTTAGAGTTGGGGAGGGAAAGGTGAGTCGTAAAAGTAACGTAAAAATACCGTTATTAGTGTCGAGTCAATGGTTTTTGTGTATTTTGAGATGAATAATCGTATTTCCAATTACATTATGAACATTATGCACGATACATCTAAAGGTGAGGCTCGGAAAGGGCGTGACACGAAATACTACCGAAAAAGCCAGGAGAAAGAATTTTACGAAAAATTCACCTCTAAGTGGAAGAAATGGGAAATTGGTATTTTCTATAAAGATGATGAGTAAACGATAACCATAACAACGATAACAACACCTGAAAGTCGAACACAAATTGGGCGAAACAGTTTCGGTGTGTAGCCTTCCTCAATCACATTGAAAATAATCCGAGACATGGATTACTTGGCATTACGTTGACCAACCGTTAGATAAAAGTAAAGAAAAGTAGAAGGGTATTTGAATTTTATAGAATTTATTGCTGCCCATTTAAATCGGGATGTGTAGAGGCTCCTAGCGACCACATGGAACCTAATTCAGTGTTTTTGCACCTACGGATTGGGAATTTCTGGGAAGAGTTTCCCAAATCATAACGTTAAAACAATCGTTAAATTTTGTATTATGTAATTTTGTTCGGGAGGTAAAGAAGAAATAGATTTGTCACAACAAATATGTAAAATAAAATTAAAAGTTTTAAGTTTAATGATAAATAGAAAGTAAAACTCACAAAAATCTCTCACAAATTGGACAAAACAGTTCCAGTGTTCAGCCTCTCTAAAGTTATAAGTAACAACAAAGAATGCAGCTACGTCCCTCTGACTTTTTCACACGGCATAAATATTTTAAAGTCATGATTTTGGAAACTCCCCCCAATCATCTGATCCCTAGGAGTCTCTACTCATCCCTGTTTCAGTTAACAACTATAAATTCTTTTAAGTTCTTCAAAATTCAAATTTTCCTCTTACTTTTCTTTCCTGTCATCTAACGGATTGATGTTGGCGACAGTCCAAACTGTTTCTTCAAAAATATGAGTTTCTTTTTTGTGTTTCTATTTTTCATTAACTTGAAAACTTNTATATATATATATATATATATATATATATAAAATTGTATTGTACTTAATTTTATAAGTATTTCTTAAATGAGTCTGGCCGATGAAGGCGAATGCCGAAGTGCACCAACTGATTCCTGAATGTGAGTGTCAAATGTTTTGTTTTCTACATATCTGATATCAATTTATCTTAATCTAACTAGAATGTAGTTTTATCACTTGAAAACCCACTTAACACTATGCTTCAACTTAAAATGCAACGAAAAGTTTCCACACTTCCGGACCTTCCTCAAGCTTAAAAAAAAGAAACATGTATGTATAAAGTAGATCCCGGGAGAGAAGAAGATGGAGTATGAGTAACTGATATGCCTTCCTTCATTTATTTTAGCACTGTCTGTAATTTTATCTGTCTATATGTCTCTCGTGTTCACCACTACGATGACACTAAAACAACCCAAGAACTTTAATCGGTTAATTGAAAGTTTACTGAGCCACCGAGTGTGATATACGTGCAACGGATGTGAGCACAAGGCGGAGCAAATCAGGAAATAAGCAGACTATTGCCATCCGGAGGAAGCAATAATTCTCCTTCTCTGTTGCAGAAAGAATGTACCCACGGGCTCTCTCTTCCAATTCTGAGCCACTGCGCACGAGTTTCCGGAAAATAAAGAAGTACGGAAGTACGTAAAGGTGCGCCGCTGTAGGAAGAAGACAGAGGTAGTGCGGAGTAAATTGGAGGCACAGAAGCTCAACGATGGGGAAAAAAGTGGAAGGAGGAAAGTTGGTAATAATATGAGGTAGATGGCAGGAAATACGATTGATAGGTTGAGAACAAAGTGATTACAGTGTTGGGAGAAAAGACGAAAAAGATCTCAGAAGAAAACAAAAATTGTGTAAAAATGAGGGTGAAAGTAGAGATCAAGTGGCTACAAATCGCAAACTCTCACATAGTAGGCACAGAGTATTTTATTGCCTACTATTCGGATTAATTCTGCTTTCCACAGAAACGGAGAATTTTGCTTGTGCAGAGTAGTCTGAAGGTGGTGTATCTTCACAAATGATACATCGCCGTACATATATTATTTCCTATACGAAAAAAACATGTGCGTAAATATTCGAGTATTTATTTCAAAAGTTTCAATAATTTATATTGAAGTGAAGTAAATACGCAGTGCAATGACCTTACTGAACTGACCACTACAACTGGGGTTTTAGAAAATTTGGTATATGAGAAAGCTACTGACCAACGACGAACGCAGAAATTTTTCCAGGATGGGACCAGACATTGTGGCGTTTAAGGGGTGTACCCAAAAAGAAAGGAAATTTTCGTAAACTAAGTGATCCATGAGTTCATTCTAGAATATCTCAGTACGTAACCGTAAGTGTTTATTGTTAATTTTTTAAACACTAGACACTCATCTTTATTTACCGCGGAATATAGGATAGCGCGCATATTAGATTACATATTTCATTCCAGATCATCTGATATTACAATTACTTCTTAATGACGCATGTTGATTTAAAATAAATAAAGCAAATAGTACAAATTCAATTAAAATTAATTTACTAATTTTATTTAAATTTTGCGCACTTTCGATAAACCTGTCTTTGCACTATATAAAGTCGGTTTAATTTGGTTATGGATTTTTTTCTCTACTTTAATTTCCACTGAATGAAAACCTGTGCAGAATACTCACACCAAACATACAGAAATTGCTCCATGAATTCTAGTTATGAAATATTATTTACATTTGTTTAACAATAAATTAATTTTAATGTGTTAAAATGTATGCTATGTGGGGCAGACTTGTTATTTTTTTAAATTTCAATCACACAATGTCTCGTTTACAGATTCTAAACTTCCTCAGGTGTCTTATTAAGAAAATAAACACATTTACATGGTTATGTAACATTCTGATCCCAAATCTTGCCAACTTTTAGTAAAAATAATCTAACTCTCTCTGAAATCTCCGGTTATTTATGATGTATTCTAGATCCCCGATATGGTTTTGTTTTTAGTTGTCAATCACATCCATGACATCAACTTCCGAGGACTATCGTCTCGAGGAATGTTTCTCATTCGTATTGGAAACCCATCCTCTACAAAGAGTGGTGATGTGCTCCCATGTAAATTAAAGTTTTCTGCCGTTTTAATATTCAGAATATTAAACATTACTACCTTCATGGTAGATTAGTTCGGGCGTTTATTACTAATCTCAAAACTATTTGAAACTTACTCAATCTTTCACAAAATGGAGAAATTGAGATTTCGAAGTTCATTAAAAGTCTATGAAGGAGTTTAATGCATTCAAGTCAAATTTATACTTAATATAATTTATTTGATCTATTGTAGGATTTTAAAATTTAAATTTGTTTATGTAAATACTTCCATGTTTAGGCCTATTAGTAATTTCATCTCTAAAACGAAAAAAAAAGGTGAGAAAATTGAACAATTTACGAACATTCATTTAAGAGGGATTGATAACAGATTCGTAAAAACAATCATCAATTACATGTATAGGTCAATAATTAAGTGTTATCCATTTGAATCTTTGCCAAAGTTCCCTCCGACGTTTTCTTATAAACTTACTGAATGTGAAGACACAAATATGATTATTAGGACGTCTTTGGAGACAGAAACGAAAGAGATAATATCAATGCGGCCCTACCTAGAAATGGCGCGTTTTTTAGCATCCAACTAGGATTAATATCACATGAGAGAAACGATTCATAGTGAGTCACTAAATGCGTTGATTCTGAGAAAACTGCATTGGGTACAACAAACGCGTGTTTGAGCTGTTTACTCTAAACTTTTATATAATAACTAGGTGGGTAATATTAGAATCGAAACCTTATATTTTTTTAAAGTAACACTCGAGACTGTAAGAGTGAAGTAACTAATTAAAACTCTAAATTGCTGTATTAAACACCCAACAATTATTATTCTAACATACAGCAAAATAATAGAATGAAGAATTTTTTCTTTTATTGTTCGATTTTGGCATTTCCGTCGAGGCAAAAATATATGATATGAAATTGACGTTATTATATGTATTGTTATTTCCATTTCTAAGAGTACGATTTAACTCCCAATTTTGAAAAATTGGAACAACCTACACAATTTTTAAAACTTCCCATATATACGTTGCATGTTTTAGGTTTGATGGAAGAACAGAGTGGACAGATTAAACATACTTTAAAATTCCGATTCCATGACGTAAATATACATATTTTTCCTAAAATGTTCTAGGTTTTTCAGTTTAGTTTAATTGTTTAAATTTTAACGTAGTGTATTTGGTGTAGACTCACAGAAGTCTCCAACGTACGCTTTGTTTTTTTAACTTGAAGAAAAAATGTTTTGGTACGGGTAACTTTCTTAAAAAAGTTGGAATTTAATTTTTGTAATGTCAACAATAATTTTCAAAATGAACAGACATTTTCTGCTCAGAAAACATATTTTTACTCATTAATATCCTATAACTGATACTGCAATTAGTTTTAATTGAAACATCAGAATGGCGCATAATGCGGAAATACATCTACGGGAAATTAAAAAGGTTTCTTGAGGTTGCGATACACACAGTGATGCCTTATATATTGTTAACAAAAATATCCTCTGTTGCGAATTCTAATGGAATGTTTTACTTCTAAAAGAATATTGCCTATGGCATGTATTACGGTGCAACGTATTGTTACATCATTGTATATCTTCTTTCTGGATTCTCCCTGAATTTCTAAAATGTTTCTTTAAGTGGAATAAAGAAAATGCTAGATTAATAATCGGAGAATGAAGTATACACAAAATGTCGATATCTAGTGACATTTTTATATATAATTGATTTTTGGGGGAAATATCTTTAAAACTATCCAAAGTTCATAGGGTGATTTTTATGTCTTGATACAGTATTTATAAAATTTGGTATTTTATCACGTAGAAAACTTGATATTTTTTCCTGAAATGTGAGAAAAGTATTAGAAAGTCGATCATGCGTATTAAAATGTTGTACACGTTGTGGAAAAGTGTGCTTCGTAAACATTTTTGAGAGAAGTTTTTTTTAAACAGTCTTCTTAGTTCTAAAAATACAACATTTTTGTGGCAAGTGGTATCACAAAAGTTACCGTCGTGAGACAGATCTTATCTCTGGGTGTGACACCTGTGAACCTTTTTACGGAAATGATGATTCGAATTAATTGAGGTATTGAATCTCACGTCATGTTGAGACATTTTCTACCGAGAATTACGGAATTATCAGCCTAATTGTGAATTTGCCTTACTATAAATTTGCCATACGAACGATTGGGCTCTCTGCACCAATAAACGATGTCTGATGGACGCTATATTTTCTTGTTTGCTACTGTAAAAGCCGCTTTCTTATTTAAATCTAAAGTAAATAGAATCAGGAAAAGAATTTTTAGAAAAATGTGGGACTTTCGTTTTCCTTAATTTATTATTAAGTTTAAATTTCAAATAAATATTTCTAAAAACCTTGTTCGTAAATGTTTCTGTCAAATTTCATTACCTTACCTTATCCTTTTACGGAATCCTATCCTTTTAGGGTTGAGTTTATTTATCCTGACAAGGTATTAGGTACCCGAGATACGAGTATGTTGTTCGAATAATCGCACGCCTAAAAACAGTAAATGTTTTCCCCAATTTAATATCCAGTGAACATGAATTTTATAATATCAACTATGAAGAATTTTTGACGGGGTATAAGTATTATTATGATATGGAAACTTGAAAGCAGGGAGTAATAATATTTATGATATTTTTATCATTATTCTCTGGATAAAGTACTCATTAAACGAGAACCAAAAAAATGGGACATTATGTGATTTATATATTTTGCCAGAGTGAGGCTGTGGAAAAAGTAAGAAAGTCGTCACTAACATCCGACAAAAATATTGTATCCCTTCTCAAAAAAATTTAAATGTTGTTGTATTATAGTATATAATAATCATGCGCCTGTGTGTTGACAGTGTATTTTTCATTAAATATATAGAAAACATACTTCATAACTCTACCAAATAGCAAACTGATACGTTTTGCAATTAACAGAAATTCACAAGAACTTGTGAGCAGGAGAGGGAAATGTGAAAAGCGTCTGATTTATTTGAAAAATGTTTATTTAATTAGTGAAATTTTAATTAAATTTGTAGTTGCTAATTACAATTCTATTATATGTTGTCACTAATACTCATTAAATAAATTCATTGCAATTTACGTTTTACGCCAGAAGATCTCGCGGGCGGGAGTAGGAGGTTGGGGAGATGCAATGAACTCACGATGAAAGAGGGTGCCAATCGAGTAGTAAGACACTGAGACAAGTGAACACGGGACGGTGAATTTGAGTGAGATGCATCGGCATCGATCATTACTGGACATCGAGTCACACCATTTGCATTCCAACACAGATCAAGTCATCGTAAGGAATTAGGATGAGGGGGATTCTTGTAGATGATACGATGCAGTTTACTTCACGTAAGTTCATGGGTAGTAAAATCACCTTTCTCAATCGTGTTTTTTACTTATTCTTGTAGCGGAGAATATGCAAGGTAATAACAAATATGCAATATTCTTACAATTCATTTAGAAGTAATATACAATAATATTTATGTAAAGTTTACAAAAAATACGAACAAAAGCGATGGAAAAAAGACGTACACGTACAAATAATATGTACGTGCAATACTTGTCAATCCATTAGAAAGCGAAACTGTAAACGTTACATGGTCAACCTGAAGAGATCATGTGAATTTGGTTAAGATATTTACCATTTTTCACATTGAACTTTGCCTTTAATCCTCTTGATAAGATGAAATAGAATAAAGGACCGAAGTTTCTGATATATGCGACTCCGCAGAATATGAAGTGAGTGACAGTTCATCCAACTGTCCTACCCTTGAAGTGAAACTGTTGTATAGTTAATTGACGCCAAAAACTATTAAAATGTTCATATTTCTTAAAAATACTTAAAAGGAATGAAGTTTTAACAAATATTGAATAATTCTTTATTACCTGTGGTTAAAATTTTGTTATTTAAGAACAGAAGTAATTTTCAACTAAATGTTACGGTTTACAGTTGAAAACCATTGATGTTCGAATAAATGTAACATTATAATTATTAAACTTACCGGTGAAAGAAACAATCTAAGCAAAAGCTCAGTTAATGTTCGAATGAAATAAAGATATAATCGTCAAAAAGATTTTCTATAAAATTCCTATCACTTTCTGTTTTGCCACAGAACACAAGTTTGTGAAGCAATTTATTGCATTTATTTTTGGTTAGCATACGTATCATGTGCAAGAATCTCGTATCCAAAGGGTTTACATCTGTGTTACATCTGCCTTGCTACGGCAATGATAGGAACAGCAATTTTGTATCTCGATTAATTTAAGGGTCATTTGAAATTGAGGGACAATTCTCGGCCTAAAGGGGTCATAAGTAAGACCGTCATATTATGTAACAAACGTATAGAAATGAGTATCAATAAACGATAAAAACAATTTTTAAAAGACACAAACACCATTCTTCAGTAAATGCGTCTGGTGTTTTCTTAAAAATAATACCTAAGACCGAACGCCGACTCTCCCCAGCGTTTCAAGTGTTCTGTAAAAGTAGTAAGTAATAATAATTCATCTCATACATGTTTATTCATTCATGTTATATGGTTTCAAACTCTCTCAGAAAAAAAATCAACTCTTAAAAGTTGGAATACTCTAGATCGGTCAGAAGCACTCGAAACATAGTCACGCCGAGTCTCGCAAAATAATCTAAATTTGCCACCATATTCCAGTAGCTTGTCCCTCTGTTTCCAGTTTCGTCTCAAGTGAAAGGATTAAGTTGAGCGGAAGGAACAAGACACGTTTTGTTTAAGGAGACAATAACAATAACAGCCAGACAATAACAATAACATATTAAGATCATTGTAAGTTAAGTTTTTAAAATTTGTGTTTGTCTCTACGCGTTGACGAAGAGATTTTTATTGATTTGAGCGAGTATACAAATAGTTCTTTCCGTTAATTGAGTTAAATTTACGTTAATTCATCGTTTAATGTTATCTTATTTTCATTCTTGTTTTAGTCATTTTCTTCGAATATAGAACCATCTGTAGGCTTAGATTCAAATAATGGTTCCTTGTTACTAATGCAAACATTAAACAAAGTTCTACTGTCATATTTATTTACTTCATGTTCATGCCATTTGGCCAGCTCTTCCACCGAACTTAACGTACTAACCGACATTTGTCTAGTGTAGGTCAGTGCAACCCCAGCAGTATTAGCTCAGCGAAGACGTATTGTCGAATTGTCCCTCCACTTGATATTGGCCCTTAAAATTTTGCATTTTAGAGTTAAGTCGATATACAAAAACAAGATTTAAAAAATTAGAATTTAATTTTCCTGAAACAGATATTGTTTATAAGGGAAGGTATATTGGTATAATAATGGATAAATATTTCCTATTTCATGTCACTATTGTCATGTTAATGTTTCATGTCAAATGTAAATATTGAATTATCTTCCTGTATTACAGTGCTATATACAAAAAGTAGACAATATCGTACTCAAATAAGTAAATAAATTGGAAACAGGAGTATTTGATTTGAAAATTCTAGGAATTGGTGGTCATGATTCAAAACATATCTTAAAAATTCGTCGAAATTCACAGTGTGAAATTATTTAAGGGGATTTTGCTTTGAGTTTCTCAAAAATATAAGTACAATGGAATTTCTCAGAATAAAATTAAAAATGATATTAAACACATAATATGAATTTCATTGTGAATCGAAGCCAGTTTGCATAATTTCGTATAATTTTTCATATAATTAATTTTGATAATTCTCTCGTACTATTTCTGAGTTAAAGCTACAAATGTAGCTCACCGATGGCTTCTGATAATTAACTACTGATTGGTAATACAATGGTTTTGAGAGTAGAGGGATTAATAAATTTCATTGAACATCCATGGGTCAAAAATGTTTCGCCTATTTGAGAGTAGGAGTGTTTTAGTCACTTGCTAATAAATTTATAATTGACGAATTGATATTTATGAAAAAGTTTATAGATGTCAGACTAATTGAAAAATGAACCATAGAGTATGCATGCCGATTTATAAATAATAGTGAGAAATAACAATACAAAAATAAATTTAAATATTTGTTTCATAATTACTCGCATTAATCATCAGCCAATTTTATTTCCAGAGGGCGGTTACATCCTAAGAATGACATGATCATTCTCAAGCTTCTTAATACGTCTACGAATTCCAAACTTTGCCCGAGTCTCCAAGTACTGAAGGAGCGGCGAACTACCTCAGGACTTTCATGTTCGTCTCCAGAGCGGCGTACTCCGTTCCCTAAAGTCCACTCATTAAAAACTTTTCTTCGGAAATTCCTCGTCTGAGAGCGAGCGCAGATCCCAATTTTAGGTGATACATTTTTTACAACCTTTACTTTTCTGGGTTGCCGCGGTGTGATGGCGCTGGTGGCGGTGGGGCGACGACCGCGGGACAGCGGGCGGTACCAGAGCCAACGCCTCCATATCGGCTGAGACCTCCCGCGCCACGTTGCGATTACCCCTCTCCCCTCTGTATGCCCTTGTCATTCCCCTTCCGTTGGTGTTCTGCCCCTCTCCTTCCGCAGCGCACGCCTTCTTCCCCCACCGCCAAGCCACGGTGCTTCTGGCGGCGGCGTCATGACGGCCGTGGCGTGCTGGTCGGCGCGTACACTATCACGCGCGAAGACCGCTTGCTCACGTGCTCTCCGTGTTTACAGGAGGGTTGAGTTTATGTATCCCGACTAGTTATTAGGTTCTCGAGATATGTTGTTCGAATAAACGCACGCCTGAAAACAGTACGTCCATTTCGTCGCAACTTTCTTTGGGTTGCATACGTAAAAAGTAGTTCAACGCATTATACTTCGGATACTAATAGTTGACACATGGGCAGAGGTAAATGTTTTTCCCCAGTTAATATCCAGTGAACACGAATTTTATAATATCAAGCATACACAACTTTCGACAGGGTATAAGTATTATTAGGTTATGAAAACTGAAAATAGGAAATAATAATATTAATTATACTTGTATCATTATTCTCTGGATATTGTACTAACTGAATGAGAACAAGAACATGGGACATGATAAGATTTATACATTTTGCCAGTGTGAGACTGTGGAAAACAAATATAAATTGAAGTGTAAGGACAGATTTCAGCGATGTCAATGGTCAATGAATTTTATAAGTGACGTGATAAGCATTGACGAGTGGTTGGGGATAGTTTTCAGGTAAACATTTAAATTCTCTTTCTATACATCTTGTACATTTTGGGTCAATTTTCTACATTTTTCCACCATACTCATCTTTTAAATGATTAGAGGTGTTACAGCAAAGAGGTATTACTGGTACATGGTTATCATATCTGTGATTTCACTTTTGAAATTTGTTCGGAATAAGAAAGAACAACCCGCAAATTCTGCAACATAGAAAAATTACTCAAAATGACACAAAAGATTGAGAGAGATTTCGAGCAAAAGTACAACACTTGACAGTACAAGAATAAAAATCACCAATGATATATTAACCATTATTCAGTGTGCCACAAATAATTGCACAAGGAGAAACGAAAACATAAAATAGTACCTGAAATATTTTGCCTTATAATTATGTTATGCTCAACACCATAAAAACTACAGTATATAATTAATATTGTATTAAACTACTGTATTTGGAAAAGTTTTTATCCCCTCACGCACTTTCCCTTACCTAGATTTACGGGATGGTTTTTCAAATTTGTTTTCGCATAATTCGTTGCATAATTCCCTCCCTCCAAGAGTTGTAACATTTTCCTTCTCATTCGACGATCTATTGTATTNTTTTTAAATCTGCCCGTAATTAACCCCTCCCTCGAATTTTGGTTTCTCAGTGAAAAAGAATGGGGATTACGCGAGTAACTACGTTATTATACATCTAATCATGCATTGATGTATCTAATACCATTGAACGTGAAATAGAAATAAATCGCTTTTCACTACATCCGAAAGACAAATTTCAAGAAAATGCTTATCCAAATTTCACATCGACGGTGGTGAAGGACTTGAGAAACTTGTTTTAATGAGGTCTGCTCTCCAAGCTCTTTTGATACTGTATGCCTTTCCTTGATGTTTCTTACCAAATATTACGCTCGGTTATTACTTCAATATTGAAACCATGTCCGTACCTTTGTGCTCGATCTTTTATTCGTGTATTCTTACTCTGCAGCCGTGAAAAGAAACAGATGTTCAAAAGAATTTTTTAACAAATTAAATGTTAATGCCTTACATTATTAATAAACTTATTCCTCTTTGTTTCTTTTGTGAGTCATTTAACAATCAAAAATGTCAAAGGGAATCATTGAGTCCAGGAAAAAGCATTCATACTGAGAATACGAAAGATATTGAAATGAAGTGGAATATGGGAGTCTCTCAGATTCATATTGTGGGGTTTCGTTCATTAAAAGCCAGATGATTAATGTCCATTGTTTGATAAGGCAGTCGAAAGAAAATCGAGAGAAAGAACACGAAAGTAAATGAAATTAATTAACGACTACTGTTCATCCATCCAATGAGAGAATGTGTTAAAGTTAAAGGAAGGAAATTGTAAATGAGATTTATTTTTATTCAGAGAATACATAATTGTTTTCAAAATGGTGTGTATTAGATCTCGTTGGTAAATCGAACAACTGCACATAATTAGTTATAATAAGCTAATACTTTCTATTCTTTTGGAAACTATACCATGGGTGAGAAATGTATTGAAACTCCCTCAGTGCTTTCATCTCAAATGGTAGAATTTAAAGAGAGTAATTTATAAAATGTCTTCGAAACTATCCGTCAACAGTCATCAATGGCGTCAACTTTTTGCACAGTATAATGTTCGAATATATTAATTTTATTTGACAGGTAATGCTTTAAGTTAGTAAATGCTCTATTTGGAAACTCTTAGCATTACCAGGTCAAAACTGAAATAATTGGACATTTAAATTTTTTGTACAACACGTAATGTTGTGGATTCGAGTAACATTAATCGTATTTAATGTCGTTTGTTCTTTTAAGCATTCTATTCATTTAGGAGAATACTATACACAAAAAGCGAAATAAAAGATAGGTAATGTTTTTAATTCAACCCTGAAAATTACGCTCTTCAATCTTATTACAAATAAACATACAAGAAACGGTCGCACAAGGAAGCTAGCTAGTCGAACTTCTTTTCTGCTCTGCATGATCCACGCGAATCAACAGCTTCGCAAGCTGTTCATGCATGTGGTGTGAAAGAAAGGTTGTAAAACTGCTCCGCGTGACCTGTATTACGCGTTCACAAGCGGTGAACTGACGGACGACTACTGAAAGGGAGATGAAATGGAAGAAGAAAGAAGTGGACCTGCACTGGGATCACGAGTAAGAGAAAGGAGGGAATGCGCGCAGTGATGAAAAAAAGTACATACAGAATACAATTGAAGAGGAGCATGTGCAGGATTGTTAGTGACATCGGTGGACCGCGGTAAGGAAAAACTCTGAGACGCAACAGAACGAAACAGAGTACAGGGTTTAGGAAATGCCTCAAAGCGCGTGAGCTCGGAATAGGGGTCGTGAAACAGCGCAGCGTGTGAGATGAGGAGTGAGGGGTAGAGTAAGGCGTGGAGGGGTGAGAGGCGCAAACGCAGTGCGCGCGCGAGAGAGAGAGCAAATCGTCCGCAAGAAGAATCTTGAGGAATCGCCGAGGCAGCCTGGCGACGAAAATCAATACGGGGCTAGCCGGGTCTCCCAAGACACCGGGAGCGGGGACGAGGGAAGAAGGGTGAGGGTGGGGACGGCCGTGGCTTCGCAGTCATTGCCGTCCGCGATCCTTCGCGGTCACAGTCTGGCGCCTTCAAACTCACTCCTTCCACTCGAAGATCGTCTACTCGGACGACCTCAGGTGAAGATGTGCGTGAATGAGACATCCGTTTGGGTTGTTGAGATCACCATCGTATTCGAGACCAACAATCGTTTCCATGTGTTCAGTACTACCTCCCTTCTTTGAGTCGGCGACCGATACAAGATTGCCCGAGACAGAAGTAAAATGGCGATCAAAGAAATCATACTACCCGAAACTACATCTAAATTTTAAAAGAAAGGATCTATTTCCGGAAATTCTTCAAGTTTCCAAGAGCTCTTGAGCTTCCAGTTCCAGGGAACAGCTCCTTCTTTCCCCATTCTCCACCCTTTCCCCTTTCTTTTTAGCTTATACAAAAGACAGTGCCTGAAACGTATTTGATCCAAGGGGGTGTAGTTCTCGATGGTATATTAGAAATCCTGCCAGCGGTCGCCCAACGCAAGTCCTCAGGCAAGTGCATGGCGGAGATAGGAGGTGGAGAGAGGGGCCGAGAAAGCGACGAAGGAAGAAGGGGAGTGGTCGCACGTTGTCTTTGGAAAATCTGAGAAGAGATGGAAAACTGAAACGAGGCTAGCTTGCGGGCTTGGTTCGCCGGAGCGAATGATGAGGCAGGATGCGTGGGAGAATGACGAAGCCTGGCGGGGAGGGGTGGCACGAAGAGAAAAGGGAGAAGCAATGAAGGGGAAGTATGAGAGATTGCGAAAGAACAGTCGTGCTTGAAGAGGTGGGGGTTGAGGGAGAGTAAGAAAAAGATGGCGGTTCTTGAAGTTCCTCTTGGAAGAATCTGCAGGGTGAGAATACGACGCCTGGCAACCATTTGTGACGGTGGGGAGAGAGAGAGAGAGCGAGGATAGTAGGGCGTGCGGACGGGCGGACTGGCGGCAAAAACGTCATGGCGTAATTTCCTTTTCTCAGGACCTAAAACAAAGGAGCTGCGTCTTAAAATAAGATTGTCGTCGGATCCAGTGCGTGTTATCAGCTCTGTTTATCTTGGGCTTCTCTCTGAGAAAGGCAACGACTGGAGCAAAAGAAGGGTATATGTCCTCAGGCAAAAATGTCATTTACATTCTTGTTTCGTTTAAATATTGATTTTTCAAATTTATTCCGGTTTAAAAACTGTCCAGATTTTTACGTCAATACGTATAATATGAAGAATTAATTTAGCCCTCTTTCATGGAATGCTTTTAATTATTATGGCATATTGAAATTAATGAATTCCTGGTGTTTAACTATTATTGTGAAAATTAAATACATACATTAGGTTTGAGTAACATGCTCTCTCACGTACACGAGTTCGATGATAAGCATACGATTAACATACTCTAAAACCGTTTTGTGCACAAAACCAGCTCCGTCATGCTTTTCCTTTTCCTTCTATGTCTCAGTGTAAGATCATGTATCGAGGAGGCGTGGAGCATGATATGAGAACGTGGACACCAAGAGACTAGGTCGTCCAAGGCAACTGATGCATTGCCTGCCAAAGAGATCACGTGTCCGTGCCAGACGCGTTGCGTCCGCTAACATTTCCCATTCCCCGTAGTTCATTATTCATCTTTAGAAACTGGATTATTTCTCAGTGAGTACGTTTGAGATTATTCCACTCGTCAGTTCACTGAAGATAATGGGAATTTGAGTAAAAATAACTCACCGAAATGGGAATCGGTGAAAGATATGTTGGGGAATGTGTTTCGGGTTGAAGCCTGTTTTATTTTCAGAAAGAGGGTTTTTGTCTTGAAAACAGTAAGAGACACAGGGAAGTCGGAAATTCAAAACCAAACATGATCAAAAGGAAATAAACATTGTAAACGAGAAAGAGACGTCGAGAGCGACACTTTTCAGAAAGAATCCATCAAATATTGTGAAGAATCCTGAAGAGAAGGAAAGAATGCTTGGGTCTTGAAATGATTGTTGTTTTAGAAAGAAGAAGCCGAATTTTCGCTGAAGTATAGCTCGGAGCGAGAATAAAACATGCGTGAAATGTCACAGCAGAAAGAGATCAAGAGAAAGAGCAGAAACGCGGAGGGCTGGGCTCCTCGACAAGGGGTTGGCGACCCGCCCACTGCTCACTCCCTCCTTTCCTCCCTCCGCTGGAGACAGGATTTTATGTTCTGTCTCGTCTTGCTGCCTTTCCCTCCCAAAGCCTTCCTCAGTTACTGTGCACTTTTATGAGCGCGTCCCCCTGATATTTAAAGACTCAACCCTTGCATGCCATTTCATCTCAGGGCATCCTTGTCTATCGCGGAAGACGAGGCGCGACGCGGCGACAGTCCCGAGGCGAAGAAAGGGAAGGGTGAAGTCGGGGACGGACAGCGGGGCTTGCAATGGCAAGCAAGGCGCTCCGTTTGCGATTCTCCAGATCCCCGCCGGACGCCCCGCCACCTGCTGTTCCCTCAAGCTCGTTTCAGCCCAGAGGGGGAGGATCTGGGGGACCCGATACTGGTCGCTACGTCTTTACCTTAGGTCTTGCGAGTTAAGGCCCGCTGGAGGGTGAACCGTCCGACGGCGTTTTATTGACCCGTCCAGCAATGGCCTTCGCATTTGTTTGCCGGGATCCTTTTATCGCTCTGGAAATGTCGACGAGGAAGGACATAAAAATCCCCCTTTACCTCAGTTTTGGAGAGAACATAACACTGGTAATACTTTTAATATATACTCATATTCTTCTTCGTATTATGCACTACCAACTTTTATCAGTACCATAAATAAGAGAACTTCAATTTAAATTAAGTTTTGTAGTTTAATCCATGATAATTGCAAGAAACTACCAGAAAAATATTACGCTCGTATGAAAGTTAGTGAAATCGAAGAAAGAAAATAAAAGAGATTCTTCATCACAAGCAAATAGAGAAAACTTCTCCTTCGGAACTTTTATAGTACAAGAATCCGCAATATAAAGACAAAGCTCCTTTAAAAATAATCTGGTGTTATTGACACAGGTAGCACAGTCTTGTTTCCCCCATCGTAGAAAAACAATTAACCCTCTCTCTTTCCCTCGCAGGATGCTTATTATCTTTAGAATCGCCCAACAGAAAAATTTACGCATTTTCTTCGTCATGGTTATTTGTAAATTAACAGTCGTTCATATTCCGCCAATTTCACTGGAAGGACTTTGATATTCAATAAACATTGAAGCATTAGATGTTGAAAGCTTATAAAACTTTAATTTTAAAATTTGACTTGTTGGAATACTCTTTTTCCTCCTTCCTTAATTGCAAAGCCATAATCTCTAGAAGAAGCTTTTCTGAAGTAGATTATGTACGATTCCTGAACTTGAAGTAATTATGGGTAGCATTTGTGTGCGAATTTTCCACTGCTGTTGAATTTGGAATGCAAGGTTGCCGTATTTCCTGATTTTCTCTGTGTAGGTCCCTGAATAATGACAGTATTGTGGATGGCTACATCAATGATGAAGGTTATTTTATTTATTTTGTCTATGAGAGTTCAGTCTGGTCTGTTGTGTTCTCTTGCATTGGCAGTAAATATGGTTCTGTCGTAGCCAAGTCTGTAGTAGACATTCTCCAACACCGTTCGGAAGAATAGCGAAACTAGGGTTGAACATTAGTTTTTCAAAGATTGGTTTGTGAAGCGCGAGATTGATGTAGAATTGAAGCTACTTCCGGCGTAGATAATCATGTTGAGCACGAGTTGTGCAACCGGATATGATATGTTCTTTGGTTTATCATTATAATTATTATTACCATTATTATTATTATTAATTATTATTATTATTATTATTGTTGCTTTTTTGACAATATATTTATTATTATTATTAATAATAATAATAATAATAAATATATTGTCAAAAAAGCACAAAAACTGCGTATGACCACGTGGAGGACAATATACTAATTTACTCTTCGGAAGCAAGCTTGGGACTATCCTATTAATACCGATCAAGGACTCTAAGGCAAAGCGTAACACAATTTGCTTAATTGGGAATGAAGATTGTCAACGTGACAATTCCATTTGAGGTTGTCTTGAATATAGATACCTAAGAATTTTGTATACGTAACAGTTTTTTATTGTGTTCCATTTAAAGAAACAGAAACCTGGGGTAAAGATTTTATGGTGCTATTGTGAAATGACATAGACACTGTTTTCTTACTGTTTAGAATGAGATGATTTGCAGGGAACCAAGCCGAAAGGTTAGACAAAATACAATATTTCACATGGCTTTCGTCCGGTTGTTCGATTTTAGTACCTGCTTGTCGTTTTCCATAACTTTAGCTGAATAGACTTTTCGAAGAGTAGTCTTTTATTTACTAAAATAATCATGGAATTGGGGCGGTTGGTTATAGAGTTTTGAAAGCCTATTATTATTATTATTATTATTATTATTATTATTATTATTATTATTATTATTATTATGTGTTTCTATCACTGTTCATTACGATTCTTCGTCAATTGCAGGATCCGTTCCATGTCATGGTGAATAAACATATCTGAAGATCAAAGCTGAGGAAGTTCATGATAATGTGGCAGATGTTAAGCACGCTAGACTTCTAGATAAGGTATGCAGTTCCCTTCTCTATCCCTAGGGCTACGATTTTTTTACGTATGTTCTTGTATTAACCCTGTGCTGGAAATGACCAAGGGCAGAATATGGACTTTGTTTACTTACTACACGATATTGGAAGTGATCGCTTTCACCTGCTCACCCGGTATATTGTTGCAACCCTTCATAATCAGATGCGCCTCGCGGTCACTCTGAAAGCTTTACAGTAGATTCCAATGCCCGTTGGTAAAAAAACAAAACAAGTATTAATCTTACGTAAGTGTCCGCTGATATATTTCGCCTTAGATATACGAATAAAACATCATTTGAACCACATTTCTACAAGGTCTTCTTACGAAGAGGACATACTTACATACCGCCCAGAATGTTAACTGAGTATACACTTAAAAATACATTTAAAATATTTAATGAGATTATTGTACAATATAGAATATTATCATTTCTATTATTGATTCTATGTAATTCATTTTTGTAGTAAACATAGATTCCCATCACCCTCCATCCAAACTTTAGTTCGATGATTGAAGTATATTTCTTTAATCCAAGCCAGTTTTAAATCAGATTAGAGTGAGGTTGTTAAGTGAATTTTTGTGTGTATTGAGTGAAAGTGGCGTGTATTGAGAAGTAGAAAGAAAAGTACAAATGAATGGAGGAAAAACACGTGGGTCAGGAGAGAATTTGAGCTACTCGTAATGCAGAAAGACACAAGAATTGTTGGGCATATGATAGTACGAAGAAAAATATGAATGTACGCTAATGATTAAATTGATGAAGCAGAGAGATAAGAGAAAAAGCGGAGAGAGGAATGAAGAAGAATATAAGTAGGAAAGTTGGTGGTGGAATACATGGGAAGAGAAGCTGTTGGAAAGATTATGAGGGACGCCGCTGGGAGAGCCGTGCGAAGGGCTTGAGGAAGTGTCATAGCGAGGGCTGCCCAGCGACTAAGCGCCCAGAGCGTAGTCGACAGCGTGGCGCCGGCGGGGAAACGAGGGCCGCGAGGGGTACGCAAGGCACGGCGGTGAGCGTCGGAAGAGGCCACGGCGACGCGTCGAGGTCTCGAGGAAGAAGGAGCGAAGGAAGGAAGGAGGAAGGAAGGGGTGCTTATTGCATTCTGCCGTCAATATTAAGTGGCGAGCAGTATGGAACTCGACGTTGTTTCTTACTGCTGCCGCCGGGGAATGTTGGTGGAAATTGCGAAGCGGAAAAGGGGAGGGGAAAGAAGGGTGAGTGGCCGGGGAAGGGAGATGTGGGCGGCAGGGGCGTCGGCGAGGGCAAACCGTGCGCTAAGAGAAAGAAGCTAGGGGAGTCGTCTGATGAAAAGACAAAGGAAAAGCCAGAACTAACGAAAAACGAAACATTCTATGTAATTAAACAAATATGGTTAAGTGGGATTCGACTGTCTCATAGCAGACATCAGACGAGAGATGTTCTTCCATCATACGAATTGTGTTCTTCGTTTTCTGGACGCAGTCGGATTCCCTTGTGAGATGCGTAATTTATTTGTGCATGGACGGTAGAAAGAATTTTGTCTCCAGGCAACGTCTTTCAATAAGGCGAAAAAGTGGGGGATTTGTTAGAACGAAGTAATGAGTGTGCCTGGTAAAGAGTTGAACGGCAGTGGAATACAGTCACGCTAATTGTATGAGTTATGCATCACTGATTATCCAATAAGTCAGTTCATTCCTCAAGTCACTTCGAAATTACATACAAATGATCGTGATTAATATTTGACGGAAATCGAGGTTTTTTATTAGTAGTATCTTACTCGTGTTAATTTTATAACTTTTATCAGAGAACACAGTTTACAAGTGATTTTAAAGGTACGAGAACCAAGAGAGAAATACCAAAATGTGCACGATAAGGGTAATTTTACTAAATATTCACGCGTATTATTTTAGAACATACAAAATCTTAATAATAATAATAATAATAATAATAATAATAATAATAATAATACGTAATGTCCTCTCCGTGCCTACGGTGTCGGCGTGATCGCTCGTGACCCCTAAGTCATCCCGGGTTCAATTCCCAGGTGGGACAAGATAAAATTTATTGCTTTTCATTTCCATGTCTCAGTTTAAATAGCTGTGATGTATGAAAAGTTCACCCTCTGCGGCTAACAAGCGCAGTTGTAATACTCGGATACAGCTATCTAGATCCTATCTAGATGTTGTTCCTCCGATCTCGGTAAATTTCATGATGTGTCTAGTAAGTAACCTCACACAAAAACTGAGCCTTACTGGCACTCGTCATTCGTGGTCCTTAGCTGGCCGAAACGAGATACTTACATACATACAATACGTTCTTAAGTAATAACCTACATACAATAATACGTAATAATAATATTAACCCTCCCAGGGACACCATCTTATCGAAGCACTGTCCGTAAAGGTGGCGAGGGTTTGCATGCTTCAATGAAGTTGACGGATATGCTGTAGCTACTGGTAGGGTTTCCCAAGCCGGACAGGTCGAAGTTGAGAAGTCAGACAAAGTGTGTTCCACAACGAACTTTCTTACTCCTTGGGTGGGTTCCGTACCTCTCCTCTTCCATATTATTCCTAACTCACTCCATTTCTCTACCCCCTTGCAGAGATAAGTGTTCACTCACCGAAAGATAGGTGGCGGCTGCCGAGAAGAGCAGTAACCCATAGCAATATGGAGCGAATTAATAATGATAGACTCGGAAAACTGCCGCTGCCTGGGGAGCACCAGGGCACGTCTAGAGACGATGATAGGCATGACAGCATTCGTGTTGTCGGTGGCAGGGTTTTAAAGATTCGGAACCTCCTGAACATTCAGAGTAAATAGAATAGAAATCACTCACTGCTATTGATGATAATGAAGGAAAACTTGAAACATCCAATCAAGGAGGAATTCATCACAACTGTGATGAGACATGAGAGCGATTTTTCTGTCTAATAGAACTCTACCGTGACAAAGAAACGTCCGAAAGGCGTTGCATTCCAATATTAAAGAATGTATTTAAAGCCCAGCCATTTATCACTAGAGTTAATATCATACTTTCACAACATCTATAGGGTTCTAGTAATATGGAAGAAATCATGCTATCTGTATATACTGAGCAGCTGTCTCTGGCATTGAAGCTAATGGACAAAGAACATACCAACCTACAGCATACTCGCCGCAGTGTAACAAAAACGTTGCTGATTTTCGAGCAAAGGCTGATTTAATCTAAATATTTGAAAGGGGTCCGCTCAATAAAACTGAAAAAGAAATTGACCGAAACATATTCAGAAGCCGGGATTGATCTACCTGACAGCCACCAGAATCTTATAATATTTAAAGATGTTTTCAGGTATAAAGCGGTGTTGAAGGGTGCGAGATTGAGACGTTGTCATAAACTGACTAAACGGAAGCAACAAAATAATGATTTCGATAAGAACAGAAGAAAATTCTTTCGAGACTTGGATTTTGGGGTGCAGGTGAAACCGGAAATCAGACACAATCTAGAAAGAGAAACTTACACACATGCTACATAGATTGTTCTAAGGCATCTGATTCTGTGCCACATAACTGGTTAACCAAGGTACTGGAAATCGACAAGATCTACCCGAGAATCAGAAATCTGATATAAGCAATTATGATAACATGGAGGGCCACTCTTCAAGTAGGCAATGCTGACATTAGCTCCATAAACATCACGTGTGGTATTATTCAAGGTGATTCTTTCTCACCAATGTGGTTCATTTTGGATTTAAACCCCCCTCTGTACATTACTTAAAGCAAGTAATATTGGATATAAAATCAATTCTTTAAAGAATCAAGCAAGATTGAATCACTTACTCTTCATGGACGATCTGAAACTGTTGGCCAAACTCCATGACAAGTTCAGCTCATTAATGGGTATTGTGAAAACCTTCAGTGAAGAATGAGTTTTGGCCTTGATACGTGTGCCACTGTGAGTATACAAATGGGAAAATGGAACTAACTGCTGAACCTATTAAAGGAATAGAGGAATTAAAGCCAAATCACTATATCAGTAACTTGGAATACTACAGAATAGCAAAATTGATCATGCTCATTGCAAGAATGAATTTACGAAAAAGTACAAGAGGCGTCTAACTAAGGCACTCAATACTAAATTGTCTGGGGCAAATATCATCACAATCATCAATACCTGGGCCATTCCAGTCCTGACGTACTACTTTGGCATAGTAAAATGGTCAAGCACAGATCTGAATGAGTTAACAGATTGACTAGGAGATTGCAGACTATGTTCAGATACCTGCACCTCTTCTACCTTGAGGCTGTACTGGCCCCGAAAACAGGGTGGACATGGATTATTAAATATCCACAAGTTATGTAGGAATCAAGAAAAGAATCTAAGGACCAAGTTCATGCTCTCCAATGAAGAAACCATGGTAATGATTGCAAAAGCTGATGACAGATCTATACCCCTTAACCTGGGTGATACTAATCTACAATATGAACTAATGAATAGAAAGAGAAATGGGAAGAAATGGCACTACATGGAAAATTCCCAAATTTGTTTAAAGTTGTTGATAAAGATAGGACTGCATCTCTAAAATGAATCAAGGATGGACACCTTTATCCTGTAACAGAAGGGGTTTATGATAGCCATTCAAGATAGAGAGATGAGGACAAAGAAATTATGAGAAAATATCCTCAAACTCGATGTTTCTGGTTCACGTAGGAAGTGCGGAAAGTCTGGTGAATCCATCGAACACGTAGTGACCGGTTGCTCATCTCTCACAGAAAAAACGTACTTAAGCAGGTATAACCAAGTGGCCAATCTAATCCATCAACAACTTGCTAGGGCTCCAATGGCATTGATGTCGGCGAGCCCTAAAGTACCAATTTAAAAAAAGTCCAGTGAATTACGAATTATTTAGACGGGATGAAAAACCCCAGTATTGTAAATATCAACCGCCAGCACTACTTGAAGATCAGAATCACGTCCTCTATTGGGGTTGACCTGTGTTGACAGACAGTGGATTATAATCGCCCCGATATCCTTCCCATTCATAAGGAATATAAGATAGCCACCATAATAGATTTTACTGTCCCATGACTCACAACATTAATTCAACTGAGTCAGAAAATGTAAGGAAATATGAGGACCTAGCAATTGTATCAAGAATATGTGGAAGTTACGCAAAGTTGAAATTATCCCATAAGTGATATCTGTCGAAGGTATTTTATCGAAGAGATTTAAGAAGAATTTAGATGGTTTATCAGAACAAATTCAAGAAAAACATAGACATACTTACAACAAAAACTACGTAAGCCATATGATTATTTTTATTTTACTTTGTTTATTTTGTTTCATGTCCATGTATATATCACTCTATTGTCAATAAATAACAAGTCGTAATATTGTGACAAAATACAAGGTTGTCATAATAAAGAGTCAAAGAATTATTCGCAAATGTACATTGTTTTAGGAATACGCTTTTCAACCGAGATTCTGCTCTTACATAGTTACATGCTGCATGTAGTTCGCTCCTATACGAAACAACTGATGTAATTGAACACGAAGATAATGCTAGGTCTTTACTCTTGACGATAGCGTAATTTTCAAATTAGGCCATATTCTTACTTGATTTCTCTAACTATACTATTTGAGGATTAAATAAAACTCTCTACTATCGGATTATAAAACACNATAGTCAGTTTGCACTAGCAATTGCTCTTCTATCTGTACGATGATTCATACGCAATAATTAATCATTAGTTAACAAAGAAATTAATAGTCAAACCATTATAGTTATCCTAATTAATCATTAGTTACATATGGCTAGCCTACCCTTATGTTACTAATTATTAATTAAGGTTGCTATAGAGTTTGATTATTAATCTTTTCGAAGTATTCCATGATTGACAACACATGAGTTTGTTTAATAATAATATAAATGCATAAATTTATTGTCAAACACGCAGTACAAACTGAGTATGACCACGTGGAGGACAATAAACTAATTTACTCTCCGGAAGCAAGCAAGGGACCATCCTATCAATTCCGATCAAGGGCCCTAAGGCAGAGGCGGATTCAAATATTTAAGGAAAAATTCCTAGATAAGATAAAAAATTAGCTACAAGTTATAATACTAATAGAATGTCAATATGTTTGTGATTTAATTTAAAAAATGTATTTTACACATACAAATTATTATCGAACTATAGACTATTCTGAGTACAGTGTTTAAAAATCATCAGAATTGAAATAACACTAAATTAACAATTTATTTTTACAATAAACACGCCCCTAGACAAAGCCTAGAGAACCTGTATAAGAAATCCGCCTCTACCCGAAGGAAAACCGGAGAGAAAACCCGGGCCAGAATGGGGCTGCCGAGAATTGAACCTTGGAGAACTCCGCAAGTAAGTGGCTTTTTTTCTGAAAAACAAAGCTAAATTATTTTATTTTTAGTATAGGATATTTCGACCTGTTGATATCTATCTTTTAAATAATAAATTAGCCATTGATGTGGAAGTCCACGAATGCCTAAATAATGCAACTTGTAAATGAGAATTTCTTGAATGCTTTGGATAAATCAAGAAAAACACCCTGAGGATTTTCTCCACGGTCAAGAGGTGTGGTAACATCGTTTATGAAAGAAAATATGGGGATTTATGAGGAAAAGGATTTCTGAAAACCGTGTTGATCGTCTGAGAGAATGTAATGATTTGTTAAAAAATCTAAAAGACGCTTATAGAACAAATTTTCTAGGATTTTTGAGAAACTGGGTAGTAGAGGTGTTGGTCGGTAGTTTCCCACGTTAAGTTTGTTTCCTTTATTATGTAAAGGTTTCTCTTTAGCTCTCTTAAATATGTTAGGAAACACCCCTTCCGATAAAAAAATATTAAAAATATTTATGAGTGGATTTAATGTAACGTTGGACGAAAATTTTACAATTTATTATTAAATTAAAATTTTTAAACTGTCCTGGAAATAAAATGAGGAAATGTACGATGTTTTTAGGTTTATTCTCATGAAATATATTTTAAAGGAAAAATTTTATGTTTAATAAGTTTCATGCACTTGATGAGGATCGTGTATATGGTCGAAACTTCGCGTTTTAAACTATTAACTTATCCGTCAAATAATCTGAATGTGACGAAATGTTTTTATTTTATTATTCAGAAGAACTATTTGATTTTTATAATTCAGAGGGACTGTCCTTTATAATAAAACAAATGAAGTAATGAATATGTCTTTAGCCTTTAATTTTATTCATGTTGATGAATATATGCTAAATTGTTCTTTTATTCGATAACAATATATAGATAAAAATTATTCTAATTTTCTCTATCGTATGATTTTTTTGGTTTATAAATGTAAGAAAAAAGGAAAAGGATTTCCACAGTTCAAAATAAGAATAAATATTTTGCAATATAAACTTCACTAAACAGTAATATTTAAATGCGACTTATATATAGATTACACGTGTAATATCTGCGTTTTCAGAAATAATAAAAAAATTACATATTGTTTTAATTTTCTAACGTTTTATTATGTCATTATCTGAGAGCAACCTTTTGAAGTCTATTTTAGCAAAAATATATTTAATTTGAAGAAGTCTCTGAATCCGGACTTCTTCTCTAAGGATTTAAATGTTTTTGAGAAAGTGAATACTATAGTCTCAAATTATACATAAAAACGTTCTTTCAATATTATTTATTCGAAGGGGGGAAATTAGCGTGAATTTCCATACTATTTGCATTAATCAAACATTTTTAATTTTTTTTTTGTTTGCTTGCTGAGGAAATCAGTGTTTGAGTCATCACACATTTCGTATAATGGTTTCGTTCAATGTTTCATATTCGGGAAGTAGCACCTCCACACATGTACTCATGGTTTTGATGCCATCTATCGGCGAACACTTGAACTACTCTCCTATCACGCGACATGCCGATCACATGCGTTGCAAGGCGCCGTGAGAAAAATACCAACTAAACTCGACAGGTTTTTATATGATGAAAATTGGAAATAATTCCTAACAAAAATATATATAATTATTGTGATANTATATATATATATATATATATATAAAGTACGAAAATCTTAGTTAGTTCTAACACTTCTTGAGTGAAATCAGGAGATCGCATAATATTTGACGAGAGAGATCAATAAAATGAGATAAAATTCAATGCACTCCAGACAAACAAGTTTTACTTAAGAAGAGAGACAGTACGAAAAAGGAAGAACATGTAAACTACCAGAATATTCTTAAATAGCTTCTTGAAGTATTATTAGTCAGTTATTCACTTGGGATTCCTGGAGCATTCGTGCCCAGAGATTACTATAAGTGATTATTTATATTCTCGTACCCTCTCTGATTTACGGTATCGTAAACATTTGTCACTTTTATATTTTCAAGTTCCAAAACAACATACAATGCTGGATTCTGTTTCTCCTCATACTTCACATGCGCATATATATTGTAAAATTACATTTCGTTGAATTATATGTTGAATAACTGTTTCAGTAACGAAGTATGTAGGTAGAATATACCAAACTTAATGAGTAGAGCCAAGGAAAGAGAGTTTTCTTGTTTCGTATGCTGCAGTTTCACATAAAATTAAAGTACACCATGACATTAAATTTGCTTACATGTAACACTATATTAAACTATAATATTATACATTCAAAAGTCTCAATACTTATCTAACAATAAATCCCTTAAACAATTATCTCTTTGAAAGAGCAAAATGTTGTTCGGATACGTTTTTAATAGACTTCATCCATTCAAATCGTTCTCAAAACCATGAAATGCTTTTAATATTTAAATCCATTCAATACCGTACCATAAGTTTTATACATAAGTTCACCAAACAAACTAATGCATTAAATTAAAGAGATTACAACTTATTACATTGATGTATTGACTAAACACACACACGTTTCGAATGATATTAATGTGAAAACAAGAACATACAGTAAGTGCAGATAGGCAGTAGTCAATGCCTAACTTTTTATTTCCATGCAGATCATCCTGACGAGAGAAACTGCGCGTCTCATTTCAGCGCATCATAATGCAAACTGTTTCCTTGCATTAAAATATGACCAATCCACAAGAAAGAATTGAAGAAAGGTCGAAGGTGCTTTCAACAGAGAAGAATCCATATTGAGGGAACGTTCAAAAGCGCGCGCAGCAGGTGGCAAGCGGAAGGCTGCCAACTCGTTGGCAACGACGAATGCGTCACTTACGACATTCCCATAGTCGTAGAGGGGAATGCTGCAGTTAAGAGGCTGGCGACCTTGATGTTCGTTCTAAAGATATCATTCCGTATTTCTCAATTAACGACATTGTGGTCAGGATCTGTCAGTCCACTAAAATATCAACCTCAAAGTAGAAAAACAACTCTCAAAATATGATCAAGTTTTGTTTTACAATAACTGTATTTGACCAAACTGTACATTTTATTCTTGTTTAACTCTAGAGAAAAATAATAATAAAATTAACTAGAAAATAATAATAAGTAATTTAGAATACTAGTTTTACAGTCATGGTCACTTTTTCTGAACTTACGAAATAATTTTGGATATATTACTTCTGACAATTACTTTGATTTTTAAAAGTATTTAATTTACCACAATCTTTTTAACAGAATCCTGATATTAATTCATATTACTATTAGGAACATAGATTTTGTAAAGTCATTATTGATACGTTTAGTACATACGTCTTCGTAAATTTCGTTTATAAGTTTACTTTGTGCGTTATAATTAGAAATATATTGTCTAACTGCAAATTGATTTGTACACATCCTACTTGGTTCAAATGGGTCTGTCTGGCTAGATCCAGTATATCAACCTTTTTCTGGAGTAAACAACAAAGAATTGTTTAAATTTGTTGTACGTATGGTGGGTGAGCCAAGTGCTCCGTGCTCCTAAAGTGGCCCATTTTATTTTTTATTAGTTGATATACTAGCCGTTAATTGCCAGCACATTCTTGAACGTAGTCACATTTTAAAGGTGTTTTGCAAACTGACACATCTGGGAAGAATGGATCGTTTTGTGGTGTCGTGCAATAATATTCTAATGAGAAGAATTTCTTTGTTGCTTAGCATATCTGAGGACAATTTCATAAGTGTTGCTTATCGTTCTAACGAGTAGCTTTCCTACTTTTATAACATGTTTAAGGATTGAAATTGAAGTCTACGCTTAGAAGTTGAAAGGTTAAATAATTACCGAAATACAGTATAGGACGGATTCCCAAGATGACCACAGGAAGAAAAATGAGCAATAAAGTAAATAGCAAAAATAAATAAATAAAAGCAAGTGGAATGAGAAAATTCTACGTGAAGAAGACTTTTAGAAAGTAGGAACAGTCATTTCTGTAAAACTGATCGTATACCGAAATGAGACTATAACCAATGGTTGCAGATACGTGCACGTAGAAGGTGAAAGACTTACGAAACAAGAGATTCCTTGTTTATAAGTGTTCATTTTGCGTGGATTTATAAAATAGTTTGAAATTACATTCCATTTTAAAAGCAATTGTTAATCATACATGAACCTGTAATAATTTTATTTTTTCTGGTTTATTTAATAATGTACGGTTATTTTTTCTGGATTATTTAATAATGTTGTGATTATTCAATAATAAATACATTTTATCTTTTTAAATGGTCAATTGTTAAGTTTGTGAAAAAGTTTCTGAATGATTTATCGACTCCTTCAAACTTATTACTACGATAAATGTCCCGACTCGCCTCTCCGGTTCATCTCAAACATTTCTAGATCAGATTATAGTCAACAATGGAATCTCGTATTTCTCTGAAGTGTATATCGCCGGATACACCGATCACCTTGCTCAAGTATTGACTATTAATAATAAACTAAAACCACTTAAAATTCTTTACCAGTTTTCAAGAGAGTTAAATGACACAAATCAATCCATATTTATAAATTATTTGCATGAAGAAACATGGAGAGATGTTTACAAATGCCTAAATACCGACAACAAATTCAATGTATTTATCACAATATTCCTAAAATGCAAGTATCATAAAATGCAAGATACTTAACACAAAGAAATACAATAGATGGATCACCCAAGAGATAAGAAAATCTTCAAGAAACAAACGCCGCTTATATTATCTTTCAAAACTCTATAAACAACCACCCCAATTCCATGATTATTTTAGTAAATAAAAGACTACTCTTCGAAAAGTAGTCTATGCAGCTAAAGTTATGGAAAACGACAGGCAGGTACTAAAATCGAACAACCGGACGAAAGCCATGTGAAATATTGTTAAAAATTACACGTCAACTTCTGAAAATCGCGAAGAAAATATATCTCCACTAAACGATGGCAAAATCGAATCAAATCCTCAGGATATCGCAAATTAGTTCAATTCTTCCTTCTCAGAAGTAGGTAGAATAACGAACTCAATATATCCAAATCAATGTTCTCCATCTGTATCCACCCACGTATCCAATTCTATATTCACTTCGGAAACTAACGCCAGAAGTCATGGGAATCATCAGCTCATTAAAAAACAAATTTTAAACAGGCATAGATGATATAACCGAGTTTATTGTTAAATTTTCGTCCTACGTTACATTAAATCCACTCATAAATATTTTTAATAGTTCTTTATCGGAAGGGGTTTTTCCTAATATATTTAAGAGAGCTAAAAAGAAACCTTTAGACAAGAAAGGAAACAAACGTAATATTGGAAATTATCGACCGATATCTCTACTACCCACTTTCTCAAAAAATCCTAGAAAATTTATTCTATAAGCATCTTCGAGATTTTTTATTAAAAAAATAACATTCTCTCTGACAATCAACACAGTTTTCGGGATTCCTTTTCCACTAGAAGCGCCATATTTTCTTTCTTAAACGATGTTACCACATCGCTAGACCGTGGAGGGTGTTTTTCTTGATTTATCCAAAGCATTCGATGTCATCGATCAAAAAATTCTCCTTTACAAATTGCATTATTTAGGCATTCGTGCACTTCCACATCAATGGCTAACTTCTTATTTAAAAGATAGATATCAACAGGTCGAAATATCTTAAACTAAAAATAAAGTACGTCAGCGTTTTTTTTCAGGAACAAATCCACTTACGTACGGAGTACCCCAAGATACAATTCTCGACCCTATACTCTTTTTATTGTACGTAAACGACATGTCATCATCCACATCAGATCGCAAAATGGTTCTTTTTGCAGATGGCACTAATTTACTATGTAAACACGCCACCGCTCAAAAAATTTTGTCTAACCTTTCGGCTTGGTTCCCTGCAAATCATCTCATTCTAAACAGTAAGAAAACAGTGTCTATGTCATTTCACAATAGCACCATAAAATCTTTACCCCAGGTTTCTGTTTCTCTAAATGGAACACAATAAAAAACTGTTACGTATACAAAATTCTTAGATCTCTATATTCAAGACAACCTCAAATGGAATTGTCACGTTGACAATCTTCATTCCCAATTAAGCAAATTGTGTTACGCATTCCGAATCTTAGTCAAGGTAGTTAGTCCACGTATTTCCCGTTTCGTATATTTTGCCAACGTTTACTCCTATTTACGTTACGGCTTACCTTCTGATGACAATTCCGGTTAGAGCATTCAAAGTTTAAGAATATAGAAGAGGATAGTTCGGATAATTTGTAAATCTCACCCCCGAAACTCTTGAATTGAATCTCTTCAAATCCATGGTTAAAACTACCTCTTTCACCAGTGCTTCTACAACGTAAAAGAATTTATTTATTTTAATAAAAGTTAAATCCGTCTTGTACTTTATCACACCATTGCTGTAGTACTTTTAAAATAACATTACAATTGTAAAAAACTATTTTCTTGCATGATTGTGTGGTGTCTTATGATTCATATTAATTTAGTTTTATGTGTACTCAACTTAGGCACGGTTGTGAACATTTATTCTGTAGCCCCATCCTGGCCCGGGTTTTTTCTCCGGTTTTCCTTGGAGCAGAGGCGGATTTCTTATACAGGTTCTCTAGGCTTTGTCTAGGGGCGTGTTTATTGTAACAATAAATCGTGAATTTAGTGTTATTTCAATTCTGATGATTTTTAAACACTGTAGTCGGTATAATCTATAGTTCGATAATAATTTGTACATGTAAATTAATTTTTTTGTATTAAATCACAAACATTTTGACATTCTATTAGTATTATAACTCGTAGCTAACTTTTTATCTTATCTAGGAATTTTTGCTTAAATATTTGAATCCGCCTCTGCCTTAGGGCCCTTGATCGAATTGATAGGATGGTCCCTTGCTTGGTTCCGGAGAGTAAATTAGTTTATTGTCCTCCACGTGGTCATACTCAGTTTGTACTGCTTTTTTGACAATAAATTTATTTATTTCATGTGTTTGTCCGTAAACATTGGTCCTAGAAATGTGAAAGTTTTAGCATTTTGTACATGTGGTTCCAACTACTTGCCGTTCCAAACAGAGTTTTCTCGATGATGAGAGTATGTTACTTCGCGAATCTATAGTTTTGACATCGAGAGTATTCATGGAAATTGGAAATTCAATGAACATTGAATTCAACCGTTTAACATTGTCTCACTAGATCAATTCCCCAGATCATCATTTTTTATAGTGAGATCTTATCTCAGTCTTGATCAGGATGATTAGTTTATGACACGTGGAAAATGCGTATGGATGATTATCTTTAATGTGTTTCTCGAAATTTGTATCTGGACTAGGAAAGAGTACCTAGCCCCTTATGTTTTTATCTTAGTATTAGATTGTTAGCTTTGATAGTTTTCATAAGTAGGAGAACTTTCGATGAATCTCCAAACTGCTAAACAGTTATATTATTTTCATTATCTAATATTCGTTTGTGTGTCTTCGTGTCCGCCACATAGCGCAAAGATGTATTGATCAAGTGCTTCGAATTTCGGCATATGTAAACTTCAGTGTGGATTCAAGTGGACCACTTAGCAATTTTATCGAAACTCGATTGAGATGTTTATTTTATTTCAGTTCATTTTTTTTCAATTTTCAAATTTTATTTAATGTGTTTTTTTTTCATAGTTCGAGGAATTCGTTATGTATTTTCGTGGTGCTAGACAATGACAACACAACTTACGTTATCTCTGGAGAGATGAAAAATATGCTCAAAATTAGTGTAAAGCTTGTATAAATGTCATTAAACGTGAATCGAATTAAAAAATACAAAAGTTTATTATCTCCAGCTTAGCATCAACGCTAACTGAATTCCACTTCCGTGAAACGCTTAACACGAATGCGCGAGGGGACGGTCAAAGAAAAATTGGAAAAAATTAGAACTCAAACAAATTCCAGTATTGCGTTAAGTGGAGAGCCAGGTGTGGTAAATTACTTAGAAATAAAGAGAATGTCCAAAGGCGAAAAAGAGAAGTTACACCTGGGGAAGGGAAAAGAAGGAAAGTGGAGTGGGAAAAAAGCCAAGACTTGACAGAGGACTGCACGACGACGCAGCGCTGAGTCGCCTGCGTCCGGGGGCGCAGGTTGCTGGGGCGTAGAATAAGCACGACGCAGGAGAGAGAGAGAGGCTAAGTCTTTTCAGTAATTTCGGGAGAATTCTGAAAGCATCTGCTGTAATTGCAAGGAAATAAGAGTTAAACGTAATTGGAGAGTACTCTCGTTCGTGAAACTTAATTCAAACACGGGCTAAAAGATATGAAGAAAAATATGTGGAAGTCTGCACCCGACTTCGGATTACGAAATTTCTTTGAATTATTGTGAATGTAGTCTAACATAGTCAAATGATGTCTCAAAAATCAACGGTATCAAGTTAGAAAGGTAATATTGTTGGTGATATCAAAAGGTGATATAAAGTTCAATATCTTTTTACATACTCATAAGTTGAAGGTCTTTTTATATACTTTTTCAACATATTTTGGAAGTGATCAGAAATGTGAAAAATATTTTGTAAAATATTCCCAATATTTAATGAAGTTGAGATATATTTAATTCTATTCTCAGAAATAGATTGCAGTTTTGGATTCTGGAAACGGCATAGTAGAAGAAGAAGCGAACAATTTGAGAATCGCAGCTCTATTCTAAAGCTCGGTTCTCAAACTTATTTTAGACACACAAATTTTTCCTGAGTTTTTGAATTAACAAAGCATGTCTTATATAAATCATCCATTCACTGATTGGACCCATGAAATCTTCATAACAAAACTTTCGCGAAACCAAAAATAAAGATTAGAGAATTTTTTATATTAAATTCCTAATATCTTTACTCTCATCTTTGCTAAGGTGGTTTATAACATTTTTGCTGCAAAGATCTTCCAATTTTCAGTAAAATTTATCTTACTTTGATATAATGTACCATTGATATTCGTTTGTTTTAATCACTCCACTATTCTTCGCCACCCTCAGGAGATCTCGAAACTATGTCATAGGTAGCCGATATATTTTCTCGAACATAAAATAATTGCTATTGAAAACTCAAAATATAGAAACGATTTACCAGAAAAAAATCCCGATTGTAGAACGAGATTTCAAGCTGTCGCACGCAACAACGAATATCAAGACATCTCTCTTTCACTAATGTTTTCAATTCAGGTCATACTCGCTTTACAGTCCGCTCCTGGAAGCATATAAAGTAAATCCGCTCAAAGAGATACCCTCCGCTTAAATGAGGAAAAAATGTAAAAAAGTATTTCATATTTTTTCTCTTACATCTACCGAATTAAAATCTCCCTAAAAGGCTTAACATTTACCGAGAGAGTCCCGACTCGTCTTCTGATGAGATTTCAAATTATACTTGCGTGAGTAATCCGTTTATCTACAGAGCTGGGAAAGAAGCTTGCTTTTCTGAAACTGATTTAAAAACATGATGGAAAGTAAAGCAATTCTAATCTTTTACACTAGCCATATCTCAATATTTATTGTACACCTAGTCAGAAAGTTTCTAAATGCGATAAAAAATAAGGATAGTTTTGACAGAGAGCCTTGACAATCTTTTTCTGGAATAATTGCAAAATCTTTCTTTTTGAATGTCTCTAACCATTTTCCAAATACTTCATTTTACCATCGTGTAATGTGGTGTCAACTTCAATTTTTAACTCATTTCATCGGCTTTAGTTCATGCGCAGTTTTGTATGCGGGGGTCCTCCCCCGGAAACTTAAAAAGTGACTCAAAATGATGTATTTTATAGCAGTATATAACTAATTTCAACACATATTACTTATGAGTTTCGTTGTAAAGAATGACTCATTAGTATTTTTTTCAATTACGTACCTCAAATAGAGAGTTATTGTAGCACTAACTTGTATTTTTATATAATGATACATCAAAAAATATTTTAAATTCTCTGAGTCGTTATTAATATTAATTTAACGGAAACTGAAGTAAATTGTTAATTTTTTAATTACGTACTGAATATACGAACTCCGGCTTATGATTTAAAATAATTGCAATTTTCTGTTTCATTTAAACTCGCTTGCAATAATTTTGTATTCCAAGTAATTTTTAACTGCTTTTTATGTTTGTATGTTTATATAATGCTATTTTTTTCTTATATTTATGGTGGTGTTGGCCCGTTCCCCACTGGATCCCTCCCCTGAGTAATTCACTGATAGGCTCCCCACTCTTTCATTCCCGGGAACCCGTCAATATTCAGGAAATCACATCTGCTTTGGTGAACATGATGACGCCGACTGAAATAAAAAAATAAAAACATTTTTTGGAAATAATGAGTAGATTTTAGACAATGATGGTAGAGGAGATAAAACGATAAGTGCACGTTGAGTGTTAGGGAGGTAAGAGTGAATGTAAACATAAATGAGATAGAAGTAGGGGTGAATGCAGGATTTTTCTTCACAGGGAGGGGGGACGAATGTACATCCGCAAATAAGTACTGTGGTGTCCTAAAGTTCTTATGCGCTGTGAAACTACTAAGCAGGTACATCTGACTCTCCCGATATATCCAACAAAGGTTTTCTTTTTCTTCTTGTCGTAAACTTCAACTGTGTTATTACTCCTAAAATTATTGCTACATATTTAGCTCCTTCTACTAGAACATCGCAACTACGTCTAATGAATTCAATTTTTACCCTTAAAGTTTTCATTACATTTCAGCGCCCTAATAAAACTGTTTCCTTTTATCGATTGTCTGTAAAATATAAACCAAATTGTTGTCAGTAAAATATGCCCTAAGGACTTCAACCAGTGCGTAAGTGCACCAACATCAGCCTGAAACTCAGAAGGAAGAATAACTTAATCATTTATGGCACCAAATTCTTAGAGAATCCTCTGGCAAGGGTTCAGAGAACATAAATTCTAATTAGTTGAACGTAAAATCTTACACCTAGTTGGTAAATGCAAATAGATAGTAGCTTCTGGAATTTTTCCAAGTTCGATTTAGTATCTATGTCAGCCTTCGTGCCATTAGACCACAGATTAAAGGTGTGTACTGTACAGGGAAATTATGCTTGGGGATCATGATATAGCCAAGATCTACATGGTTCTTGCCATCACTCAAATAAACTTCCATATTTGAAGCGTTCCCGTAAAACGTGACCTCCTGAGCTGACGGAACGCTAATAGCCTAACTCACAGGTTTGAAAAACGATTATTTTCTCAGCTATTGCTTTACCGGTCAGAAGCTCAACGAATCTTTCGAGACTATTCCACGAGTCTTTTTCTTTAAGTATGTATTTTATTACGAAGACTAGTTGTTTCCTTCCAAGAAACATTCTACTCCCTACAGAACAGCCAGATCTGATGATCTTCGTCATGAGACCGAAAAGCACGTATGTAAGAATATAATACATTCTCTAGTCGCTTTAGAACAAAGTAATATGACTTCAAGGTACTTTACCGTACCGGTTTGAATTTTGATCAACATTCCATGCCTAGATAATAGTCAAAGAACATTATATGCAGTTTATGGGTGAAATGAAGTAGCACGAGATGTCGCTGAAACAGGTGTTTGGTCATTCGTCTGAATGCCGCTAAGACTGGTTATATTAACTTCGATTTTTTTCGCCGAAATATCATTAATCTTCAAAGATCTTCTTTTATCTTCGTAATTATGATGTTTTATTATATAATGCAGCTTTTATTGTTGGGTTTCTCTGGTTCGTAAGGTGTGAGAAGATCGACTACTAGAGCGCATTACTCCGTGTACTCTGAGAGGTTAACACACGTGTTGACTACTGATGCACCTCAATTTTTTTTCCTTGGAGAGTAAGAAACCAGTATTACCAACAAAATTTAGAAATTGTGCATGACATAGTTTTTCTCAGTTGGGCACCTTTGTTAAGTATTCAACAGGGGGTTGTAGATCACAGGCTATGTTATTGTCGGCTACTAAAACTCTTTCTTTAATTCCCTTTCTTGCCAACGAAGGTGCGACGGACGGAATGTATACTTCAGAATGACTAGGGAAATGTGATGAAAGCTTTAAATGACATACAAATTATAAGGTACGTTAAGAATTTCGTTTTAAAACCCTCCGAATCTGTTTAACTTTTTTGTGAATTAAAGATGTGTAAAAGGTTTCTCTAAGGTTGAGAATAACTAATTAACATTAATTTAATTTAATTATTGAGAGATTATGGCGTTTTTATTGCTGTTTTGAGTTCCAAATATCTTTATCGATTACTGACTTTCCTATTTTTGACAGTGTCGATTACTTCATCACATACATTTTTCAGGAAAATGGTTTTTTTAATTGTAAATCGGTCATTTTAATTAAACGAGTACAAAGTAACCAGACCGAAAGAAAAAAAGAATTTAAATTTGGTGAAAGAAAAAAGAATTTACAGGTTACGATTTCAACAAATATAAAATATATGAGCAAACTAGTGAGATTTTTAATTTAGAATGTCTCGCCTTGAATATTATAGACTTTTTCATATTTTTTTCCATTAACTTTAAATATTCCTTCTATATCATGCAATACTGGTATGAAGTGAGGTTGAACTGCAGTAAGAGTCTTGGAGAAAAAGCGATAGGAGCCATTTCAACCACTCTCCGTCTTCATCCTTGAAGCAACAGGAGTAGTTGTAAGGGCATGTAAGGCGGTGGTGTCCAAGTGAGGCAGCGGGGAGAGGACACGATAGAGGTAGAAGGAGGGGACAAGACACTAGATGCTGCGCGGGTAGGAAAGGGAAGAGGGCAATCGCGCATGGGGAGTCAAGCCAAGATCGCTTACATCCTCTTTTCCAATTCACTTGTGGCTCATAGCCGCGTTCCGAGTCGTGAAAATGTACACGAACCGTGCACGTGTAAAACGGCGAGGAAGAGGCGCAGCGCCTGGAGAAAACAAGATCGTCCCACCCTCGCTCGTGTACGCAGCGCTGCGCTGGTCCAAGTCATCCCCGCTCCCATGCTCCCATACGTTCGCACCCCCACCTTCGAATTGCCACCCGTTTCTCCGGCTCCTCTACGCGCTGCATAACCACCTCAACCGCTGACTCACCCCCACCGCTGCCTCGACGAAGTGCAGAGCTGCCCCAAATATCGGAGTTGCGGCAATTTGAAGTTAGCCGTGGCCTACGCGGTCATGTAGACGGTTATTTTAGGTTTTCGTTGCGAAATGTTTTTGCATACCACTGCTCAGGTTGCTTAGGAGAAAGTAGTTTACGGAAACTTAATCGAGCACGAACTTAGTTCCTTTTCATTATACTGAAAGTTCAAATTTTATAATGAACATGCATGGATAAAGTTAATAATGTGAGAACTGCAATGAAATGCGACCGTTGTATTAAGAAAAGAATTAAAAAATAATTATTCGTGAAGTTTACTTAAAATTACGAAATTCAAGTACTTTATTTTCGCATTATACGATAGTCTCCCAGTAAGTAAATTTCTTCAAATATTTTCGGTGGAGACGAAGCGGTTTATTATTACTTTAATCATAGTACAATTATGGCTTAATTACCAGTGAGATGTTTCTAGTATGTCGTATGTAGAATTCTCAAGAAGTGAAAGACTAAAAAATTGTGAAAGTTGCCTATTACAAAGTTTTACTTTTTATGAAATACATAAGAATTATTAGTCAATAACAGTGAGGTATGGAATAAATGTCTTGAAGAGGTGTAGGAAAAGATAATTTGGTATTCATAAGTCATCTTTTCAGCACTTGGGTATTCAGGAAATACAATGTATATTGTCATATCTCAGAATGATTGGAAAAATTATTTCTCTTGATTTCTATGAAATGAATAAATGTTGGTCGAAACTTTTTTAACATTTGAATATTTAGCTACATTGGAACCAACCTTTATTTCATTAAACATTTTTATTGTCACATATGTAATGCATACTTATGAAAGTATTAGTAAAAATTTGACTCGAATGTTTTAAATTTCACGTCACAGGTTAAGATATTGTGGGTCAATATTTGTTTTTTGTCGTTATTTTTATGTCATGGAAACCAAATTGGCGTGGTGTGAGTCGTTCATATTTTATACTTTTGCCATAGCTCTGGAACCGAAACGGCAGGGTCGACTTCATTCATATTTGATTGTCGGTGTTCTATGTTCTGACGACTCTCAGAGTGTAGTAGTCACGAGATCCACACAACTGACCATTTCCCACATAGCCCAACGAATTATGATAGAGAACCATGTAATTCATTTTTACCATAATATATTTCTTTCCCAAGTTATCTTACATGACCGAGGTATCACAAAAGCGCTATGAATATACTGCCGATCCTTAATATGGCAGTATTATATCCCTCAAATTATATTATACAGACTTTCATATTTTAATGAGTAGTGAGGATATAGAAAGTTCTTTCATGTAATTATCATAATTTGTGACGTACGATGAATGATTTGAAAACGGTTACATTCTTAATGTTGCCGTTTATTTTCAATGTCACATTTCGGTTAAGTATTAAAATCTGTGCGACCGAGCATCTCTCAGTTGAAAATTACATACGTAACTATTTAAGTAGTATAGAGGCTTTGCATTAGCAAATACCTACACCATTCATTTGTTTTACATTACTTTTTACGTTAGCGAATTCACTTAGATAATATTGTAGGTTTGTATTCTCGCATTTAAATAGTAGTGAAACTATTGGAATAAAATCAATGGATTAAAATACACATGTCACAATTTTGAAAAAAACAATTTAGATAATAAACACGAAAACGTAACACTACATTTCGTCTTTAATGTGAATCATCATTAGATGAGCTAGTTCATTGCTGGCGTGTGTCTGATTTGAATTAGTAACAGATGCTACAGAAATCTAACAATGTTACAAGAGTATACCGAGTTATTTTTTAATCAGACACTCGCTAGCAATGAACTATTTCACCAGTCGTTGTCTCGCATTGGACACGATACGTAGTGTTACTTTTATGTGATTGTTATCCATATTAATTTTTCAAAATTGTGACATTTGTATTTTATTCCATTGATTTGATCCAAAATTAAACCTTCTGCAGAAAATTCTGGTCGTTTTTGTTTACTATTTACAATTATTTCTCCCTCGACAGTATAGGATACAACTCACGTCCTCGATGTATGTTTTTCTTATGTATAGGAGGATTCTGATGATGGTTTAGTTTTCCTTTTGTTTTGGTCGCAGAGCACCTTGTCCACTTGAACACTCAATTATTGCGTGAGTGTATGATGAAAGCAAAACGACCTGCCCGGTTTTGATACTCGCTGTGGCTCAGTCTAAATTCAAACGGTATAAGATCACATTCGAAAGGGCACGTCCAAGAAATTATCGACAAAACTAGAGTAATTTATTTGCTTATTTCCGTGTGATGCAAGATCAATCGGTCGAAGTTCACCGTATTTATTTAATATTTAATATATTTGTGATTCATGTACAGTTTGTATTTCAGCTTGAATTTTCTATTATTTTCATTCTTTTTGTTTGAAGTGAAGGAAACCAAAAGAAAGTTACTGCTTATTAGTGCTTGTGAAGCGAAATGATGTTGTGTATGTTCAAGTAGTTCTGATATCGTTCTCCGCCAACATAAATGCAAGTGACATGAAGCTTATTTACTTTGAATGCAGTGTAAAAATTGTAATTTGCGTCATGAATTATTGTCCATTTTTCGGAAACTTACATTCCTTGTACGCCGGGTCCATGCAAAAGCCATTGTATATGTCTCCGTAAATTGTGTCAAGTAACATAGAGGGAAGAGAGCTGGGTTTGTTATTCAAGAACTGAAGAACCTGATTGAATTAAACGATCGGGTGAAATAATACCGGACCTTTCACTCGTATCAGATCTTACTCCCAAACCTTATCAGACTTCTCCCCTGTGAGTATCGGGTTTACCCTGAGATGAAAGCAGCTCTAGCTTAGACCTTGCCACTTATCTTCGATTGAAGCACAGGAACCATCCCAACGCTGGCCCGGTTTTCCTTTCGGTTAGAGGTGAATTTTATATCCCGTCTATTAAAATGATAAATCTAGAATTTAGAGTTATTTTAATATTTATGATTTGCAAACAATATTTTCCGAATAATATGTAATTTACAATACATACTTGTGGAATAACTTTTTCATATTCTATCAAATACAAATTTGTTGGTATTCTGTTAATATTACAACACGTACCGAACTACTTTCATTCTTGTCTTGGAAGAGTGCTGAAATGTTAAATCCGCCTCTGCCTTAGGGCCCTTGATCGGAATTGTTGGAAAGGTCCCTTGCTTGGTTCCGGAGAATAAATTAATTTATTGTCCCCCACGTGGTCACACGCTGTTTGTAACTACTTTTTTGACAATAAATTTATTACTCTTAGTGAACTCTTAGAGTTCTTCTACGGCGACCCGTTGGGTCCGTGGGAAAATACGCTCACGAAGTTTATGAATAACATATTTTAATTCCTCAATTAACAGCACTTTTACAATAATTTAACTTATAAAATGTCACAAGAGTAAGCCAATGTTACATTCTTCATTTTTACATTGCATCGTTAAATGTGAATTATTCTTGACTTAAATCAATTGATCTGCATCGGAAACTATCATTATTTTATATTTTTCAGAATTTCAATATATATATTTTAAAGAAATGAAGTCAAAACAATATCACATATTTTTGAAAAATCAATACACATATTTACAAACTTTTATTTAACTTCACTTGTTAGTTCGCATATTAGGGTCAAATCTTGCAACTGAAATTTAAACCAGTTCTCCTCAACCCATTGAACTGAAATTTAACACACATATATAAATCCTTTGACAATACAATATTATATGTCTATTTCAAATAAAAACTTTTAAAAAGATTTTTTTTTTCTTTATAACGATTTTATTCCGAATAACTCGCGTGAATTATTTCCGGGAAGCTTCCCCTGAAAAACAATCCGTCTCGCTCATACGAGTAAGTTTAACGCATTGCATAACCTACGCTTTTCGTTTTAACTTCTTATCTTATCATTACGATCGTTTCTTAAAAGATGCTTATGCTATCAGAAGATTTATCTCAAGGATATCGTTCATGCTATATCGTTCATGCTATTTATTTGTATTCATACAAGTTTGTGTTTAAAAGGTATTTTGAGTATTACAAATGAACAAGCAAGATTAATTATTATGACAAATAAATAAACAAATACTACTAATAAAAAGTATTAAATAAAATAATAAATAAAAAACCTTTTTGAAAACAAGCTTTTATTTAAGCGATGCACTTAAACGAATAAGATAAGTTAAGGTTTTTATTAAACTAATGTATTGTCAAATGCTAATACCTCCATACATATTTCACATTAGTATATCCTAATAAAAATAAAAGTACTTATTATCTTTATCGCTGAAAATGATTTAATATTTTATGTAAAAATTATTTGTTTCCAAAAAGCTTGTTGCGCGAATCGTAAATAAAATTCATACTTCGGTAAGTACTTACCAGCCAGTCATTGTCCCCTGAAATTAATTGGTATCCACTTTTAAGAACATTTCGCGCGACAAGCTTTTTGAAATTGTGTATGATTGTTTTCTAGCATCTAAATGAATAGTACAATCTGGATAACTCTTATGAGCAACTTTTTTACTCTTCGTGAAGTAAGTCAGATCGTGAAGATTTCTTACAATATTTCATCTCATTACAGCATAATTATTTGGTGCCAAAGAAATTTTGTCCTGTATATTTCAGTTAACCGTTGAGATGAATTAGAGAAAATTTCATTGTAATTTATTATGCTTGACACTTATTGGGAAAATTAAGGACTTCTTCTCAAATCACCGTTGTGATAAAACGAGATTCGTGAATTTCCGGGAAGTAAGCGAAAATGGTTATTAAGTTATGTAAAGCTTGTCATGAAAATAATAGAGAACCTATAAAAGATTCCGTTCCTGCAGATCAGTTCACTGACGCATAAAGAATGCAATAAGCGTGCAATTTGCGAATGGTCTTTCTCGGTCTTTGAAAGGTTTCTTCTGAGCACGGAATATTCAATTTACCTGCTTGATAGATTCCAGAAATATTGTTTTTGGGTAAAANTATATATATATATATATATATATATATATATATATATATATATATATATATATATATATGTGTGTGTGTGTGTGTTACCCAAATCGACGTATTTAGGAATATGAAGAGAATATTAATATTCTTTCTCTGATTGATATATGAATACGAATTCATTGATTTTAACGATTCCAGTGCATTTCACTCAAACAATAATAATTTTCTTTGAAAATACTGACAAGTCTTTGAAAATTAAATGAATTTAGGTTCAATACATCGGAATTGTATTAATGGACTTTGTTAATAACAAGGGGGCTAATGAATGTCGGGTTCAGCCAATTAACCTAATCTGTAAGTGCATCCCTTTGGATTTAATGAGATGCGAGTGTGGAGATATTTTAGTATACTATTGGGCATTTGTGAAAGAAATCTCCACAAAGAAACACATCTCAGAACTCACATATGCTGTGTTCCCATTTTCGGAAAATTGTTGTCAATGAAAGTCTCACAGTGTTGTAAATAATAAGTTCCTGAAAACAGGTTTTTTTTGTTTACTTCATAGAAACACAAATTTTTCAAGAGAAAGTACTTAACATGTGGTTAAGGAATGAAACTAAGCCTCTTTCATTTCATCCCTCACAATATTTTCTCATGCTTTGTGAAAACAAGTTATTTATCCCGAATATAATCGGATATTTAAAGAAACACAACCGTCGTACTAAAATACACACACATCCGACTTGACCTCACAGGTTATTGTGTCAATGGAATTGGGGAAGAGTTCCGAGAGGGAGAGGTAATAAGATCTTTCATACGTATATTACACATTCGTAAGTGGTATTTGAAACACAAATAAGGAACAAAATAAAAGCTACTCTACAACAAAATGAAGTGCCACAAGAATTATTTTTGGAACAGTCATTGTTGTGAAGGATATGACGTGTTAGAAAAATTAATATTGGCAGAATTTCAGAACGTGACTGATACTATTTGTTAATTACACTTTTTTTGTGCAAAAAGTAGTAATAACCAACATTTTTTGGATTAATTTACAGTTGTCAATGATTTTCGAATTAAAGAAGACTAAGTTTATTTGTACAAATGTTTTTTATTTTCTGTGTAATCTGAAAAAGAAGAATCTTATTTGAATAGCGAAATTTCCTGTGTTATAAGGAAAGCGTGTTTTGGTACTAATTAATATATTAATGTCACATTGAGTTATTTATTGTACGTACTCTTCGATTTCAATTTTGCAGTTGAGTCTTGTTCTTGAATTGAATAAATATGTGAATTATAATTCCTTTTTTTGTCTGTTTTATAACATAATTTCTGTTTTAGTACGATTATTTACCGTCTTGTTTTATTTTACAAAGTACCGTTTTACGATACTAGATGTTCTCGCACATAACCGCATCCCTTTTAAATAACGAGGCTCTAATGAAAAATAAGATTTAGCGGATTTTATTCTGATATTTCATCCACGAAAGCGTTTGAAATTTAGAGACTAACATGTCTGACATATATGAAATCGGAGACCCGAAAAAGGGATATTCTTACTTTTCATTAGACTATAATAAAATTTATACTTTTTTAAATATAGTTTGTACAGTTAAGGTATTCTTTTTTGGGAGGTATCAAAAGAACGAGGGGTTCTCTGCAAAAAATATCAGAGCAAGGTATTTAGATTTCAGGATCATGAAAAATGCTTCATTAAATTTATAACCTTAAGTTGAGGAGCGAAAAAAAAATCAACATAAAATATTAAATCATTTTCAGCGATAAAGACAGTAAATTTTATTAGGATCCACTTATGTGAAATATGCATTTGACATTGCATTACTTTATTAAAAAACATTAACTTATCTTATTCGTTTTAGTACATCGGTAAAATAAAAGCTTGTAAAAAGGTTTTTTATTTATTATTCTATTTTGAAGTAATTGTACTATCAATGACTGAGTACTAGCCAGTCATAGGTAGATCAACCAGGATCACACAATACATAAAAAGCTCAGAAAGTTACAAAATAACGTAGAGACAAAGAATGTAGTAAGAGTATTCAGGAAAGTGTTATCAGTTTTTGATAAAACAGCTTTACATATCAGCAAATATAAGAACTTCTGAGCTGGGCTACCCGTAAAACATCAAGAAACTAAAACCAAATTAGAAAATCAATACAAAAGACAGAAATGTTTGCACCGTGAAAAACAAAATGTCCCCTTGAATACAAAGATTACAATCACATTCAATGTGAGTAGAACGCTACATGAGCATTCATTTATTATAATTACTTGGCTTCCATTATACCGTAATTACGAGAATACGCCTTCCGTAAAAAGGACTCGTTAAAATGACATTGATGCAGTAGTGTCTTCTTATGAAGGTGCAAAGTTACAAATGGCTGTGTTGTGGAGAAGGAAATGATTACAAATTTTATAGGGAGTTCTAATGAACAGAAATAAACGAGGCAAAAATTGAACGTTCTGGAGTGGTGTTATTCGCAGAAACGCTTTTTGATTTTTGCGATTATTTTCGCCTTTGCTTGAATTGAAAAAGTAAAATGTAAGTATGAGACACTGATACAAAAATTGTCCATTTCAGATCTAAATATACATCCTCATGAAGTCTCATACTCCAGCAAGAGATTCTTGGATCTAGGAATATTTGCTGAAGGTGAGTCACCATTCTTTACGTAGTAGCTACTAAAGTATCGTAGGTCAGAACGAAGAGCAGATTTCGTCCTGAGAAAGTAGGCATTAAAGAAGCAAAGGAGACATCTCACACTTGACTGATGTAACAGTTTTCACTGTCCTTTTTGTACTGCATGCGAGTTCCAAAACGTCGTGGATGTTGTCCCTGATTGGTTATTTGAAATCGATGCACAAAACTTTACTATCAATTCTTGCATCGTATTTTCTACCGTTCGTTTCATGAATTTCATTCTATCTTGGGAGTTCTGGGGCGAGGAAAAGTGAAATTTAAGAGGGATTCTTATTGTTATTCGTTCTTATTAAACTTAATTCGTATTAAGTATCATTCGTATTATATGTATTTGTAATCATTTAATAATCACTTGAAAGCCAAATTACTTTTACACAAGTATAACGAAATAAATGTAAAATCATAAGAGAGCAATGAAGACATTTGTAGCATAATAAATGAAAAGTTAGCTCAAAATCACAAATTGAACACATTGGAACCAATAGACCTGGAAATTGTGTACACTCGTCGCATTTACATTACACCCACAAGTCTATTACTGTCCCATCGTAAAATTTTCCAGAACTCTGTATCTCCTTAAAATTTATGGAACCTTCTTCTTTAGATTGTTTGTTTTTGAGACAATCAGTTTATCCCCACAATCTTGGACGTCAATATGTTTCGTGCGAATATATTACGATATTCTTCATTAGTATACCTGTTATAATATTTTGACATTTCGATATGATTCAAGACTTATTATCAACTACTCAAATCAATTAGGTTTAAATCGCTAAAATTGCACATACTAGAAAAAAATATTTTGCGAAACTTCGTTGAATAAATTGCCTGTGTAGTTTAATATTTGTATTCAGTATTCTACCTAGGAGATCTAATCGCGAAATATACTCAAATAATTCTGTGGCTCGTTTTAACTCTCTCGCGAAATGTGAACACCATATTAGCACTTCGTTCTTGGGCGCTTAAGGACGAATACCAATAAACAGTCCGTTGCCAGCGCATTCCATGTAATTTGAATGTTCTGTGCTCGCTTAAGGTTCGGTGTAAACATACATCCCAACGTTCCAGAAGGATCAAAATCTCGCAAGTTCGTCGAAAATTTGCTTGGACCGCCATCTTGGAAGGCTAGGCGAGTCTCTGCGCTGTTTGCCCGCACCCTCGCGTCGTCTTGCAAGAAAATGAATAAGCCCTACTTGAAAGTTTGCTCGAGAACAATAAATAAGCTCAAGAGATTCGTGGAGTGGGAAAAGTTGAAAAAGGAAATGCCGGGATTCGCGTAGAGGTACGTCGAGGCGGTGAGGTAGTAGAGGTGGGGAGCATTCGAAAAGAGGGAGGGAGGAGATTGACGGGGGCGGCGAGAAGAGGAGGCGCGGACGCGGGCTCGCAAGTCTTGGAGATCCAGTAGCGGCGGGGAAGGTGAAGTCGCCAGCAAGAGGCGGGGATGGTCGCGTATAGAAGAGAGTAAGAGTCTGAGAGCGTCGGTGTGAGGAAAGACGCGGGGCGAAGAGAAAATCCAAGAAGCCTGCCTAATAAGAAAATGAAGAATAAGTTGAATTTCTAAGTCTGCGAAGTGCGAGTCACTGGAAGGCTGTTCAGAAAGAGGTGAACAAGCAAGGAGTAAACGAGTAAAAGCTTCAGGCTCAGTATAGATGGAGAATGAGAGAGTGTATGTTAAATCAGTTTAGTTCTTCACGTTCGAGAAGTTAGCAAATATAAAGTAGTAAAATGATTAAATGTTTTTACCATGTGTTCACCGGAAAAATCCAAAAGAATTAACGTTGAAGAATAATGTTAGTGGCAAAAACGAAGGCTTGAAAGAGTTACTGAAAAGAAAAATGACTTCGCGCCCTCGCTTAGCTCCATCTCAAGCTTCCGAGCGAGAATTCCATTTTAAGGTTTAGGGATATTTTCTCCTCACGCAGAGGTAATTTTCCTTAAAACCCAATCTCCCTTAACTACCTCTTGCTACTATGTCTACTTCGCATACAGTCACATGCGTGTCCATCTAGACCTTCCTTCCTGCCTCAGTGCGAGCGGGAAGAGAGTGGTGCGGAGGGGGAGCATACGAGAAGAGCTTGCGCAGATCGGGGAGCCAACGCACGCTCAGAGAAAGAAGATCCTGCATCTTGAAGGGATGGGGAAACGGGGTAGCCAGGCAGCTCGACACAAGGGAAAGCGCTAGGGAGATTCTGCATCGTCCTGCAGCCTCTTTCTCTGCCCCTCACCTTCTTAGCTAGTCACCCCTTATGCGCTGCTGACATTCGCGAACCCCACGACTTCTTTGCAGCAGCACTCGTGCAGGATAGCAATGCGTCCGGTGAGAACCGCAAGCTATGCAGTGCATGAAGCCAACTTGAAAATTTTGATAGAAGGAGTCTTTATCAATTAATTTCGAGTAAGTTATTGACCAATCATATATACGCTACAGTTTGCATGTATTCTTGATTATAATAACTTAGAAAACAAAATCTGTGTGAAAATATTGAGCACGTTGAGAAATATTAACTATATTAATGCACCATTAAAAAAGTTCGAAACAGCATTTCACCGGCAGTTTTTCCATTTATAAAAATGAAAGGTACGTCAATTACGTGTCTAAAATATTGTCATTATTGGTCAGACTTGGAAAGTGTAAATTTGAAAATCTTCGGTTCGGGAATTCGTTCGTTACCAGAGGGTAAATGCCCGTAGAAGAAGTTCGCTTGTCCGAAGGAAGCGTTAATGGCCCTCAGACTGATGCTGCTCCCCAAGTCGACATGAGTGGCAATACATTACATTGACGTTAAATTGTTTGGCAGACTCATGGCGCCTCGATCACTGCACGTCAAGGAAGCCACATACGACGGAGTCTTGCTCTTAAGTTGCGCAACCCTTCAACGGCTCAGCAGTGATTTTCTGCGAACTTTGATGGATAGACAACTTAAGCGCACCTATAAGGATTGAGCAAATGAATTATATATCGATAAGAATGAAAAGAACACTTACATTTTTGTCAAAAGGAATTTATTTTTTTATGAAAATTTGATGTATTATTTAATGGGAATCAACAATTTGATTTGTAGTTTAATAAGTGTCCATTTTTAACTTCAGTAGATGTAAATATTCCTTTCAGTGATGCTACATTTAGTTAATATTTTTCTTTGAAAATTTCTATCGCTTTTCGATAGAACGACATTCATTGGTTTGCAATAAGTTATTTTTTCTAATCAGATTCAATGAGAAATGTATGTCACTTAAATGAGAGATGACCTTTTTTCTAAGTGTGAATTTGATTGGAAAATAATGTTACAATCTATTAAAAAAGAAAGTTCGCTGACATTCTCGACTGATTTGCAATTTTTTCCTACTCGTAACGAAAGTATGGGTGTTTTCGTTGAAATCAAGTTAGTTACTTTAGCACTGTAGCTCTTTTCCGATATCCAATTGTGTCTTACCTCAAAGCTTTAGAGCAGATAAGTTTCTGACGGAATATCCTCATTTTAAAAGCACACAGAGCAACACAAAATCGACTTTTTCCTCCTAAAATTGCGAGATATATTTTGCGCGGAGAATACAGCGAGAGAAAACTCAAAACCAGCTTTCGCCTCCCCAAAACTGAGGAGTTCTATTGCCGCTTTCAAGTCCACCGTAATTAAATTTAAAAGTTTATATTCAGCAATAGGACGAATTCTCTTCATGCTTTTGAGAATCTATGCACTTTATTCCGACGCCTGAGACACTGTTTGCTTTCTACTGTTCTTCATCTGATGTACAATTACTTAAATCACACCAATTACGTCGATTGAATTTTACTCAAAGGGAAGTTTTGCAACTCTCGTGACGCGACGCGAATATTTTCATATTCATAATCAAGAATTCCTTTGAGTCGGTAAGTCTTCTAAAATTACATTATTTTGCTTGATGTTCGGAGCGAAGTCGCTGCGGGTCAATTGCGTACTGCTATTGTGTAAAAAGTAAATTTGAATTGAGAATATATATATATGAATATGATAATAATAACATATATAACATTTTTTCATATAAGTTCTATTTACGTGATAAGGGAAAAATCATGAATACTAGTGAAAAATGTTAAGACAGACACAATGGTGTAAAATGATGTTATATTTATGAAATTAACTTCCTTCGACTCGCATGAAACATTCCAAGAACAAAAAACTGAAAATTATTTTAATTTAACGCGTCGTTAAAATATTAGAACTGAACTTTTCAGGATGCACGGATATTTATCTTCGGTCTCTTAAAAGAACATTTGTCACCGGGAAAATTCTTTTCGCCCAATTTTACCAGTTTTGTAGGAAGATGCCGTTTTTCATTTCGAGAAACAGTAGGGATGTCATTGCAGACGCACTCTCCAGGGACGGAGCTCAACGATGGGCCTAGGAAGAAGAAGGAGAGGACGCGGATGGGGGAAGAAGGGCAGCGGCGAAAGGGGCAAACTCATTCCTGGGCGACGCGCGAAGACGAGCGCTGCATTCGAAAGAAATTGCCCTGAAGCGCTTCCGCGGCGGGAAGGTGCGTTCGTGTGTCGCCATTTATCTTCATTAGGGCGGGAGCCGGAGGCAGGCGTGTGATTGCTGCGGCTGTGAGGAGCCCGCCCTGCGCGGCGCAGCCGTTCTACCACCATCACCGCAAACGCTTCCCTGCCCTTCGCCTCTTCAAACAGAGACGCGTGACGTCCGCGATTTTTCTTCGAGATGCTTCCTACGCGTCCAACACTTCTTGTTAGGTCAGCCTGGAACAAGGATAACTTCAGTGGCTGACAACCACCTGCTGACTTAGTGCAATGCGAATAGAGAAACCTAAGTCGAATTCAGTATACAGGGAAAACACTAGAGGAAACACATTCACTACGATACATCGAACTTTTACAGACGTTTATTGTTCTTATAATACATCTGTAATAACATAACATAATTTCTTATTGCACAAATGTATTAAAAATAATGTCATTAAATGGTTGATGTATCATAGGGAAGATATTTTTGAATAATAGGAATAATTGCAATACCATGGAAGGAAACTATTTCGAATGCAATAAATGAAAACAGAACAGGGACGTACTGATACAGACTCGTTTGCCCCTTGCATACTATCCCATCCTGATCTTATTTATGACATTTTACAACCTTACATATTTTATAGAAATCGAATTATTTTTATTGCCAGAAATATGCTATTCTAAATGTAGAATAATATGAGAAATGAATTTACAGGTGAATGTTTTATGATACTTTTCATACATCACTCATTTGATCCCGGTTTCCAGTACATTCATTATTAAACGTAATATACTAGTATTTTTTGTTTCTCAACAGGTTTAACAGTTGGGAAGAAATTTTTTGGAGATTTTAGTGTACATTTTCTTCTTCTTCTTTCGTTTTGTTCTCACTACCACATGGGTATTTTTGAAGATGTCACAGATGAATACAACTTAAGACCACGATAAAAGAAACACAATTTGTACACAATTATGAAGCCAGAAGCTTTGAACCACAATCAAGCATTACAACATTACACAGCAACACTGATATAATTATCACTGATACACTATTATTCCATTATTTAATTATCCAAGTTCAAAGATAAAAGTCTTACGAGTTCCTTACGATGCTAATTTGAATGACAAAAGTCATGCACTAATATAGTTCCAGAACTCAATTTCTTTAATGTTAGGAACATTTCATAGTAAAAAACCTGAAAGCAGAAATATATATTGAACTGGAGTTTTGGCAGATCACGTTATCTTGTGGTTCTTAGGTACTTGCTTTGTCAGCCATCCTGTACTTACGCTCCTGGTAGAAAAATGTCTAGCAGTTGCGTCTCATCTGGAATTCTATATGCTGATTCTTTTCTTGCGTGTATGCAACGATGAAAGGAAAAGTGGAGTAACTCTATTTTTGTTACATTTCCAGTTCAGGTCATATTTGTGTTCTTCATAGTCAAATCTATTAGATGGAATAGTGAGACAAACCATAACTCTCTTATAAGCGGTATAATTAGCTGGACTAATTTGACTTTCACAACAATTCAGATTTACATCAGTTTTCCTTCCAATGGACATTGCCTGTTCTTTTCGTTACATTGCTCATAGTACAAATAGATGTTACGGTGGATAGTTTCAGTGAACCTAATGAATTAGACACAAACTATTGCATTTTTATCTTCCTAAACTGTTACACCATTGAAGGGAAAATGTGTAACTTGTAAGTTACGCAAACTGTTACAACTTTGAGGAATAAATGGTGAAACTTGTAAGTTACATCACTTTTCCCATCTTGAATCTACAACCCTTGGAGGGGAAAGTGATTTATCTCAATTTTACCCTAAAACCACTCTTGAAATAATTTTTTAATCCCCATTATTTGACACAAATGAAACGAACTTATTACAAAGCAGTTTTGACTTAATGTATTGATAGTTTTATACTATGTGTTTATTTACATGTTTGTTTAATATTATATTATTGGTTTGGTTTTGTACTTCTAAAAAAAGAAATAAAAATTAACACCACTTTCTTTCTTATAACGACAAATCATTGAAATATAGCACTATTCCTTTCATCAACTCATGTGGTGGACGTACACTTTACTTGCGAGGTTGATCCACTAAATATTTATTTATTCAGTAGTATTGTATCAAGGTTCACTATTTTTAGCTGCACACCATTTTTCTAAGGGTACATTAATATACTTCGGAAAAACACCATAATGAGAAATTTTGTCTCCAGATGAGATAGGAAGCACTTTTTAAGCTTTCCCTTTTTGGGACAACTATTTTTTTCCCCCCAAACCGTGCCTATAATGCCCTTTTTTTCATTTATTGTTGCTTTTCAATAATGTTCTACATCACATTTTATCATTTATAAGCGTTTCATTCCCTTTGTACATGGTTTCGCAATCACAAATATCATAATCACAATCACAATATGGAATCAATCACAAATATTTAAGAAATTTGACAAGATTTACGAGTTACTGCTCGGATTCATCCGACGCAAGTGCAATTTTCAAGACGCAGCAACGTCTGCTACCGGAGAAAATGCGTAATTTGGAAACAGAGCTATTTTGCATCCATGGTTACAAGTACCTAACCGCAGGTTTTACACGATTAGAAGAGTGAGGTCTCGAGAAGGAAAATTAATGGGAGAGTTTCACTAGTGTCAAGGAACATTTAGATGGTTTTGCCAAAGACAAACTTGAGTCTAGTCTAGTCTAGACTTCAGGAGATTCCGACTGTCGCCACTTCTGTAGAGTTGCTATTGTGAGAGAATATGAAGTTTGCTCTACATGATTCTGTGTATGTCGAAAGACGTTTTAGCATCTATGAAGATGTTCTATTTACTAAAGGAAAGAGACTTATTTTGTAAAACGTAGCAATGCTTAATGTCTTGTAGTACAACAATTTCCCATTTTTTCCTTTTTATGATGAGTGATAATTGATGTACTTCTTCGTGACTCAATAAACCAGAACAAGAGAAAGATGATTTATTGAATCAGTCGAGTACAAAAGCTCTTTCGTGGTATCTTTTCTCTTCCTTTTTTCATATGAAATTTGCACCTATAAATCCTAACCCTGCGCTCAGATCAAGCGCACAATAAATGTATTTAATTAACATATAGGAATTTCTCATAATTTGAAGTCGTCTGACGTTGTTGAGTAAATCTTTTTACTGAATGAATATTTTCTGGTACAGCGCTGTGAAATTTCATGTTTGATGACATAAATATTCCACTATTAATAATTAAAGGAAAAAATTAGTCTTCATAGAGGTCTCATTGGTATTTCGTGGTAGGTCTTTTGGAAATCTTACTTGTGTACCTGCGTGCTCCCAAATTTAAAATATCACTTGCGAACAGAAAGATAATTCTTGTTATTATTGATTTGTTTCGTCAGAGGAAATTACTTCGCTTAGAGTGAAAGTACTATATTTGCCGTTTATCCAGTGGAAGATCTGAGTATTTCTTACGACATAAAATGATACGTAATCTACAAATAAAGAATGTTCAAATTTCTGTAGAATACTCCACCTGTAATTTCACAATTTTTAAAGGATTCGGAGTAATAATAGCAACACTAGATATTCCAATGAAACGTGAGAACAAATGCAAGAAACTTTGCTTTTTATGTACGACGTGCATTTTGAAGGGGTTAAAGTTTAGTAAAATATTTGACCCTTAGTTGTATATTTGAATATATTCTAACAATCTTTCATGTTAGTTTAGTACTATTCTCTTACATTGAAAGGATGGGAAAATACACAATTATATCTACAATACATTTCTAAATCTGATGGTAAGCTGGATTTGTGAAAAAAGTTTTCATATTGACACAGAATAGATCAATTACACAACCCCACAAAAAAAATATCTGTACTAGAGACCCGGGTGTACAGATTAATTTTTGATGCTGAGAACGATGCCGTTGTTCCCAGAAAGATCCATCTTGTCAATTTTTAGTAATCGCCAAATTACCCCTCCAGGTATTAATAAAAAATAGCAATTTTACAAGTAACATGGAGATGCCCTGGTTGCAAAAAACACGAAGGAAAGCTAATAGAACATTTTTTGTACTAGGATTCATTAAAATTTTTAATAAAATTATCCGGGGTTCCCCAAGTTTCAGCACTTTCACCAATGTTCTTCTTAATGCATTCTTCCGGAAAACTGTTTTGTTCCAATTATTCAACATTTAATAAGAGGAAACTAGGCACCCATGAACCAAACACATAAAATTTTCCGTATTATCAAAATACAAATCATGTATGTTACTAATTCTTTTTATTTGCATAGGGTAAAGCAATTCTTACACAACAATAAATGACATTATTTTACACTAAAATTACATTATTTTACACAAAACTTTACATAACACCAGATTACCCAGAGGTCTAAACCCCTTTACCCCCCCCCCTCGATTGCAATTTTTTTCTTTAAAACCAGGTGAGTTAATTCAGAGATAACTAAAAATTGCCACGATGGATCTTCTTGGGACATCGGCATCGTTCTCAGCATCAAAAAATACGTCGAATCCATATACCCAGGTCTCTGGTACAGAGACTTCTTTTTTGTGGGGCTGTGTTATTTACTATTATTGACAACAAGACAATTAAGCGAATCATTAAACCAATTATTTATTTGGCTCAATTTCTAATTTTTCCTGAAAATTTTCTCGCTACAGCTTATTTTAAGTTTTCATTTACCGCGCTGTCTCAGCGTTGCCGGCTGTCCATAAACTGCGAGGGACACGATATCATTTTCTTGAATGGATGACATTTTGTCTCGTGAATGTAATCCATATCACAGACTGACTACACCAATCATAGATTGGCCGGTGATTCGACATCATAATACTAAAAAAAGAACAGATTCCAGAACCAGATCACCACTTTTATTACGTAACCGAATCCAGAACTACATCCTACATTTTAGTTTCTGAACGTTATCGCAATTTGCAGTTGCGGTAAAACGGGATAAGACTGGGAAAAATAAGTTTGTATAAGAGGCGCAAACCCGTGGTTAGAAAGCTACTGTAACATAATTCCAGTAAGACTGCAACGCAGGATTAATTAGAACACTCTGTCAGTGACGTGAACTAACGATAACTGTATTTTGTAACAAATATTTCTAAATTTTCTGATAAACGTGTTCAATTGACATCCGTGAATAGTTTTAAGTATTATACCACGCGACATTAAATACCGAGTATTTTACGAGTTAAGATGAAGACAAGCTTACATGTTCCATACTCTACACAAATAATGTCAATGCTACTGCTATGCACAATATCAACCAATGATATTGCTTTGCGCAAATAAGGAGATACAACTGTTCACTCCAGAATTATAAATGTGGAAATAAATCAAATTAAGGAGGAAAAATATTTTTCACACTAAAGATCAACGCGCAAATTATTATTCATACAACTCTTTATAGATATGCATGAAACAAAATTGTATTAGGGATTGCAGCCGATCAGGTATTATAGATAATAAGGTGTGACAAAACTCCTCACAACTGGTCAAAATTAATATCGATTTGAGAGTGACGAACCCCTTGAATAATTATGTTCGATGAAATGAAACACTACAACAGAACATCTCATAAAAATCAAATACCCAAACCATGGGAGAAATTTGTATGTGTGCATAACACAAACACGAATATAAAACATACGTGTACATAAAACTTATTACATCAATATAGTTTTGAAAGTAAAAGTATTTATGATAAAAGATATCGCAATATTTCTATTTGTTTTATTTACAACCGTATTTGATTTTTCCACTTTGAATCCTTTTATATAGCATATTCAATGACATTTACGATTCAAAACGAGTTACCGAGTTACTCATTTATTGCTAGATATTTCTTCATATGAACGGTGAAACTGCCTATGGATGACAAAATGTACATTACAGGACGATGTTATAAATTTACTTGCATAAATGAATAAAAAATACGAATTTGGGCGGAAGAGATACAGCTGAATGGAGTCAGCATAGGTTTCCGTGAAAAGAGCTTCAATGTGCAGTGTTGTGTCCTGCGACGTGCCGTTGTGTTTATCAAAATCGATTTGCCGACGCACTTCTGCCTTGTCGCCGTTAATATATAGCGCGACCATTTTTACTCGTCGCTCTTTTATCCCCAATCGCTGTTTGCTCTCATTCAGTTTGACAGAGCGAAATGTTGTATTAGACCTCCAAGAGAAATAGGTTTTGTGCTGAGCCTTTGTAAGTACTTTTGAGTCTGGGTTCTTCCACAGCTGTGAAGGTTGGCTCTTATTGTGTTGTGCATCGTGAATGTAAAATATAGCGCTCAACAGATAAATGTTGCTTGGAATGAGACTGCGACGCTCTGACCTACAAAAGAATTATTAATAAAGTTTCTAACGGAATTAAGGAAAGTTATTTGTAAGTGTATAATTTTCTGCTCTGTTAAGATAAACTTGAAAGTATGATTTATTTTCCTCTCTCTCTCTTCCTTTCACTTTCTCCCCTCCTCTCTCTTAATGAGTTTTATATACATAGCATCTCAGAAATGTTAAATGATAAAAATTTACTGATAATTACCGATAAAAATATAATTTTTTACAAATTAGTATAATAAGAATTATACTATATTAACGACGTGTACTCAATTCCATCGACTGTTCACTGGACCACTCAGGGCTGAAGTTAAAATGAATTTTTCTATTGTTTCTATTCAATAAAGTAAAACGAAAAGGCTAACACGTCGCGATAAAATATCTATAAAAGTTAACTAAAAACTAAAAAAGTTTCTAGCAGCGCTATTTATCGTAAGTTAAAACGATGTGCTGATTTATTTTGTCCAATGTTCGTATGACACTTTTTATCGAGAATAAAATGTAGATACGGAATTACAATACTGTCCCTAAAACCGAATGGTTTATACTAATAGTTGTTTACAAATCCCTATCTGCTTCTTTCAAAAAAAGGAAACATTGAAAGTAATAAAATACCAATCATGCTTGTTGTGAGATCCGAAGGTAACTCCGCCCAGAAAAGGAATCAAATATAAATCTTAATGTTATGTGATCTAAACCACATTGCAATTTATAAAACAAAATTTCAGACATACAATATATTTCATTGTATTAGTTACAAATGTGGTAACTGGTAATGCAATTTATTTCACGAAAAGTTATTTTTATTTTCGTAATGACTAATTTTTTTAATGTGGCGAGGTTCAGGCCATGAAACCTGTTTTTCCACCTAAGCGCATGTTTTTGAAGGGAAGGACTTTGGAAAGGAAAGATTTTGTTTGCCATGGAGAGTAAGGTACCGAATCGACACTTGTCTGCAGTAGGTGAGAGAAACCCCAAATGAGAACCTTATTTAGTTAAAACCCTGCACTCTCCCTTTCCTTTCTTAAACAAGAAATGTAAATTCACAAATTTTTCGAAAATAACGATAAAATACGCACAAACTCTAATTTCTAACAAAGTGACGAACGATATGTTATTAATTTGGATTCAATACAAATTTTAACAAATTAACATTTACACAGAATTATAAATCTTGTAATAATTAAAACGGATTCGATTAACGAATTGCTTAATATCTCTTTAGTTTGAAGAAAAGTTTTCATAAAATCATTTACACAAATACTGAAGTGTTGAAGCGAAATTTTAAACCAAATTCATTTGCTTAGAATTACTGAAATTTATTCAGCTTGGAATTCTAGTCTTCTACTAGCATACTATAAAGCAATGGAACATATAACCGTCTCATAATTTATGACAATAATTATGATGACACCTTAATTTAATCTTCATTTATTCTTAATAAATGTATCAATGAGCGTTTTAGGTAAAGAAAGTAGTTTGAAGAATAGCATTGTTTTATCATTTTCTAAGAAATCTAAGTTATATAATGACTAGGTGATTTGTTAGTCAACACGCACTTATGTACTCAAATACATTTTTTGGATCAAAAGTTTTTTCCGATCAATTATATGTAAAATTATTTTTTTTAATCTCTTGAGACAAAATCGAGAAGATTAGATATATAACACATCCAAGATATATTGAGATGAGATCTGAGCTTAGAGAATACCTCACTAAAAAATAAAGGATAATTGAATAAATTTCGTATACCAATTTGAAATATTTCGTGGTTACTTTTGCTTTCATCATTTCTATGTTAATTGTATTCAATACTGCTAGAAAAATCAAATCGTTCTAGAAAAATCGATACCACAAAAACACGATCAGTTTTGATTTCAGTACGGACCTCCTTCTCCCATTCAGGTCACGACGTTTTCAAACCTGACGCCTTGTGCTTGCCAGAGTGTTCCTCTGCATGCTCAATCGCAGGGCGCCAACCACCTTATCTGGCGACATGTGTGACTCGAAGCACGTGGAGAGCTCTCCTCCTCGACGCGTGCCGCTTCCCCCTCCCAGAAACGATCTGTGCAGACACATTGTGGTACCCCTAGTCCCGATGTGGATGTCCTTGGCCCGCCGAAGAACCGGGAATGGAAACTGGGGCATGAGGAAGGGGTTCAAGGGATTTTTGAGACATTCAAATCTCGTGTGCCTTCATCGAGTACCTTTGATCATAAGCATGCGACCGCACGCGACGACACAAGGGACATCAGCTCGTTGTCATGGAATCTTCCGCTCAGTAAGCAAGGGATGTGATGTCATGAGTGTGAAAGGTGCTGGTCTTTCGGTTCCATTTATACTCATGAACGAGGATCCACCTCATGTCTTCCAAGGCCTGCGGGTTCATCCCTTCGAGACTACCCGTACAACAACTCCTGTTCCAATGCAGGACAAGTTGTGACTTCATTGGGTGGATTGGCAGGACAACGTTTGGCAAGGGTCTGACTCGCCACATATCTTCTCCTCTCCAAGGAACGTCCAGCCACTGCAGAGGAATCTCTCTCCCTTCTGGACCTTGTTCGCGAAAAAGAGCTTGCGCGAACTCGCCTCTCGTGTTTTTTTAAGCGCCGAAAAAAGATAAAAATAAAAGCGAGGGAAAAAAGAAGAGTATAAGAGTTGGACCAACAGGAATTCGGGGCGAGAGAGAACGCACCACTCCCAGCGCGGGCGAACGAGCTGGAGGTGGCGGTGCGGCGCTGGCCGAGACGAGCCTTCCGCGGACAGGCCTCGTCCCCCCGGGGGCAGTGGCGCTCACCGCGCACGCTCCGAGCTCTCGCTCCACCCACGCTACCTCCGCTCGCTGCGCAGCGAGGCCGCCCCGTTCCGCCCCTCCCCCCACCTCTGCGAACCTTCCTCGCCCCGCCCGGACCGTCACTGCTGTCCCCGCCAACACTTTCGGCCAGCGCCTTTCGAGAAGATGACACGCCAACTCGTATTGCCATAAGCATGTATTTCGACTTCAGTTACATCAACGGAACTTATTTTTCGGAAAATGTGCTTGTCATTAACTTCAAAATTAGAATTTTTTTATGCCTTTCGACTATATTTTCGGAACACAAAGATTATCAATATGATTTCACGAAATTAAGAATCCATTAGGAGAAAATATTTACGTGAATGTTACATTTGGAAGAGATGTTTAGGATGCTTCCGCTCGTGTGAAATAACTCAAAGAAGATTTAGGAGAATTCATTATCTGGTAATTGAGTCACCTCTCCAAGTCATGTAAACAGGAAAAATAAATCGCCAAAATTTGACGATATCTTTGAATTATTTAATCGGAACAGAAAATAAAAATTAGATCAATAAAATAAAAGGATCATCATCTCAAAGACATTTGCCTTTACACACGTATTAATGCGAAACTATGATTCTGAAGCATGGAAGAAAGATTTCAGCAAGAGCTCTTGACGCACACAAATCAAGTACAGTACATTTATTCTCGGTGGTACAGTACACATTAAGATAACATGATTAGCTTAACTTTGTTCTATTATTTTACTTTGTCTCTTAAACAATACAATTTAATCGTGCGCTAACATTTACAAAAAAATAAGGATTTGTTATGTTCAATTTTGTCTGAAGAGAAGTTGAATCTCCCCACTTACAAAATAATCTGTTAAATTTTATTCATTTGTTTTTTTATATATTTTTAACGTTGTGTCGATGTAAATTACTATAGTTTAATTTTTCAATTATTAAGTAACACATTTAGAGTGATAGAAAAATGCTACGTGTGATTACCGATTAACTCTTCATTCCTTCTAATATTTATCGAATACAGGTTTTTTCCACGTTCATGGTCTACGATCAATTTCAGGTTCCAAATTTATACTTTTTTTCTTCAAGTCCTTCGTAAGCCGCCTTCAAGATTTCTTAGTACGTCGGCACGCAAGGGATGAAATCTCAATGTATTTACATAATATGCACACCTTCACACATTAGCCACCCAAGGTAAAGGAAACTGGATAATTTTTGTTTTATGGCAAAAAACGATTTCTTAATCGACTTTCCATCCCAGAAAAAAGATTTTTTGTTGATTCATTTCCCCATTCTTCACCACCTCATTATTGGAATCAGACTTGCTAGGACGATTGGCAACGGCATTCGTTCCAGGCTAGCGGGCAACATTTCTTGACTTGAATAATATCCTTCCTGTAGCGTGGAGCGGAGGGCCGGAGTCGGAGAAGGCGCCTCCCCCGTCCCTCTCGCGCTACGCCGTCGGCGCCGGAGCAAAAACCTACGGCGCGGAGCGCAGTGTAGGCGTGGTTCTTCGCCGTCCGCTTCACAATACATCGAGACGGCGGCGGCGGAAAATAAGAAAAGGAGAGATGTAAAATTAATGTCCACAAAAGAGAGCGACGGAGGGGAAAAAGCACATTAGTGAAGAAGCACAAAGATGAAGGTTGATGGAATTAACTATAGCGGCCGCGTGGGACGCGTAGGACGCGAGGGAAGGAGCGGGGGGACGACGTCGGAGAGGGTGGAGGCCCTGCCGCGCCGCCAGACTTAAGGAGGGCGTGCCTTGGAAAATGAATAGCAAAAGAGAGCTAGAGGATTTCAAAGGGAAAGAAGGAGCGCAAGATACCTTCCAAAAGACTGATATAAAAGAGCAAGGAGTGTTGGAAAACGAGCGGAGGAGGCGAGGACGACGGCGCGATCGAGGGGGGAAAAGTCTGAAAATGCAATTTTATTAGAAAGCTTCAGGATTGGCTGCGGGAAGTAAGAATCTTTTCTACCCTTCTCTTCTCCTTCCCCTCGCCCTCGAGATCTTCCGCGTCGTTCCCTCTTCCAGTATTACTCACTCGCCTTCTCTCTCGCGCCGACGCCCTCCGTCGCACACCCACACAGCCACACTTTTCCTTTACAATATGCAAAGTTCGTTTTCATCCCTCCCACTCCATCCCTACCCTCTTTTAATTCCAGACAGCCATTTTGAAAGTTCTTAATATTTTGCAAGCGAGTGAAGTGTAAAGAATTAGGGAAAGGCGCAACAGCGACGAGTAAGGAGAGGAGTTGCCGTCGAGAGAAAAGGGCGCACTAGGGCCACGAGGACGGGGAGGTGAAGATGGTATGGGATAGCGCGGGGAGAGAGAGGGTTGGGAATGGGTGGGTGGAACGGCGCGGAGCGGTATGGGGATGGAGGTAGGACGCAGAGGCCGGGGACGATAGAGGAACTAAAAGGAAGTGCTGAGAAGAGTTATTAAACGTAAATGAAACACATAACAACGCGAAAGTGTACGTAAGCAACATTAATGTGCTTAGATTAAAATGTGTGTTGCAGATATGAACAGTGGATTCTGAAACATTACTTGCGTCCCCTTCTTGCCGTACGTTTTAGTTTCTTACAGAAATAGAATGAAAATAAAGTGGAAATACTAGTTCTCGACGCGGAGTGCTATCAAGATAGACCTGTGTAAAACGCAAAGTGAACTTCCGAATGACACCCGTTATTCCGGTCGTTAAGGCTCAAGTAGGAAGAGCTTCGTAAGTAAAGGAGCGGCGAGCGCAGCAGGGCTTTTACAGGGTAGTCGTCCGCGGTGCACGTCTTCGCATCGATTCACGCGCAGCTGGCCGCCGCCGTAAGGTGCTCTCCACTACTATACGCTTTAGATCTGCCGATATTTCCTTCGGGCGTCCTCACACATTAAGTACGGCTCTCTTGTACCGCCTCCATGTCTACGCAGCGTAGTCGCAGACACTCACAGCTCGAGAATGCAATAACTTAAAGTACATGGGTTCGAGATGAAGGAGGTTCGAGGGATTATAAACCGCATTGCATAGCTGGTGTATCACAACAGTAATTTCTTTCAACACTATAATCTTACTTAAAATTAAAGAAATTATTATTTAGAAAGTGTAATTATATGATGGAAATACGCTTTTAGGAACAATATGATTTACTTAAAACTTAGTAGCTACAAATTTATAATAATGAAGGAAAATCTAAAATCTTGCAGTTACTTCAGGAATCATCAATATTTCTATCACTTGTGTCTCCCAGCGAACATGCAAGAGCAAGTAAGTAATACTGGATACTAATTTAGATCATTTAAATTAGTTTATATAATTATGGTGGTCCTTTTTGAAACCGGAGTAACGAATTATTGATCAGTAACAAGAAATTGAATTTCAAGTGAATGGCTCAGACCTCATTGAAGAAATCACAAGTCCATCAAAATTAATAAAATTATAAATCATCTTTAGTTATGTACAGACTCATATTCATATTACATGACATGCTGATTACCCTTCTCAACATTTCATTAATTTCGTCATTCTTTCCTACTTTTATTCTCATAACGTTTTCTTCTCCTTGTTCCGCTCTTCTACACCAACATTTTTCAATGTGAATAGTTCATAATAACATAATTCATCCATTAAAAAACAAACTTATTTTGTTCAGTATCGTTCGTATTCCAAACGATAACTCCATTCATTCGTAAATTAAAACAATATTGCAAGAATGGGTTGCCAAACGTAAAATAGTTTCACAGAGAAGTTACTCTAAGTAGGTATCTTCCGCCTGTTGTCATGTTTCCAGACTCGCACAGAAGTGGTTTTGTCGCTTAATACTCGAAGTCGTTTTGAGGTTCACCTGACTTGATAAGTGGGAAATATATGTATTGTCCCCGAAGTAAATTTCTCCTCTGCGGAACTATTTTACGTTTGCATCCCATTTGCAACTGCTCGGAAACTGTGAAACATCGTTTCGTGTCCAATACTTCCTTACCTTTCAACACTCAATGGTTGATTTGTTTATGTATTTAGTTGTTTATTTATTTAATGCCTTTTGCCGTGATTCAGACCTCGAGGCCTGCTCTTCCACCGTAGGTAAGGGAATTCGGATCTACACCGTTGGACGTAGGTAAGGGAATTCGGAACGAGAGATGTTGGGTTGCCAAGGAAGTTATGGTACCGAACCGACATTTGTCTGGAGCAGGTGAGGGAAACCCCAGCTGAAAACCTAACCTACTTCGGACGAGCAGGATTTGAAGACACTACCATTACGAGCCCTAAAGCCCCAACAAAAACAACAACAAAAAACTACCACTAGTCCACCGCTCACACTACCCTAAGAGACACCTACGACTAGTGATTTCTCAGATGTTGAGGTATTATGATATATTTACGGGTAAACGTAAAATATTCCGTTCCCATAAACATTAACAACACTTAAGGTTGGTTGAAACACTGAAGAACCTATTTCAATCCATGTTTGTTAGTTTCTTTTTATGATGTGGCGAGGTTCAGACCATTATGCCTGTTTTTTCCACGTAACCACATGATTTACGCGAAGGAATAGGGAAGAAGAAATGTTGTGTTGCCGGGGAATGTAAGGAATCGAACCTCCATTGGTCTGACGTATGTGAGGGCAACTTCAGCTGAAAATCTCACCTAGTGTGGCCGAGCAGTAAGCGAACTCGCGCTCTTTCCCTCTGCAGTAGGTATAACCAGTGACGGATCTATGGACGGGGCTAAGGGGGTTATAGCACCTCCCCCTTGGACCAGAACTCTTAACAGATAGAATTGAAGTTGATAAATGGCATGCTTTGTAAAAGTGTTAGCAAATTAATCATTGTAATTGTTATTAGTAAAAAAATTGTTGTTGTTATTAATAATACCTGATTAATAACATTAATAACACATATTAATAAATTCAATAAATAATTGTTATTAATAATACCAGATTGTTAATGGTGAATTATTTATTTAATACATATTATTTAAAGATAATATTTATAAAATTTATGTTGTAAAACCATAATTTTTAAACAAAAATACTCCCCGGTTAGCACACCCGTTGATTACGGTCTAGATCCACCACTGGGTACGACGACCCCCCTTCTATGCCGTGGCTATCGGTAATTTCTTTGGTGTCGAAATATCAGTTAGATTATATAAAAATATATTATCAAAATAGCATTAAATTAACATTGGTGAACATATTGCTCAATGTCTTTCTACGTTTTCCAGGTTTTCACGTAGTACTCCAGGTTATGCGTTGTGATTTATGGTTGTCCAGTCTCTTCGATTTTGAAGTCCTTTGCGTTGATTTTTTAAAACATGAAATACATACGTAGATAATTCACAATTGTTTTGTACTGAGTTGATAAATTTTTCGTTTTTAATTTATTTGACGGATTTATTATTGTAGTTAAAAATAATATATTAGTTTGAGAGTCTTGGTAAGTTTTCTTATAATCCATTTGTGTCTTTAGCTGTTGCGATGCAAATCGAAAGTAAGTTGGTTATACGTATTTTAGTTATAATATTAACTACCTTACTATTACATTATTAAAATCCTGTTTATTTGTGTTTGCTTATGTGAAGGTAAATCCATTTAAGTATTTTTAAAAGAGGTGGAGAGGGAATTTAACGTAATTAGTAGAGCGGACAATAGTGTTGACAATGTATCGGACATTCGTTCGAAAAAAGACGAACACGCGACTAATTTTAGATTGTGAACTTGAGAATCTTGTAGATATTGAGCTTTCTTTATGATACGTCTACTAAATATGACAAATAATTTCAATATATATTCATCAGTATTCATGAAAGGTTATTTGCGCAAAAAGTCAAACGTGATGAGGGTGAAGTCGCAGGAACTAAGCTAGTAGAGAAGAAATAACAATACTAAACTAAAAGATATTACCGTTTTATGGATAAATTTGCATTTCCTATTAATGAAATGAGTAATAAAGGTGATAAATTGAAGAAATGTATTCCTTCATTAACAATTTCCATTATATTGGTGAACTTTATTACTATCTAATCCTTAAGAATGGATCTAAATGTGAATTATAATGCATGTATGACAATCATTTTCCTCCGTTTTAAAATTGTTTAATCTAGCCTTCGAAAGGATTGAAGATATTTTTTAATTCGGCTCATTAAAACTCTCCCTTCGCGTAATAAGACATCTTAACGAGGATGTATAAAAATTTAGCGAGTCGTTCCGTTCGAAATAGCCATCATTAAAACTTGAGATCAAATTTTATTCATTTCTCGCATAAAAATTCCCCTCATTTCTAGCTGCGGCCATTACAGTCTTCCAGTGAACAGCTGCCAAGTGCATCTCATCCATACAATACTTCGGGAACCCGTAGATCTGCGATTGTAGGGGATTCTATGATCCTCACGGAACGCGCCCCTCTTGAGGTTGTTATTGGAGCGGAAGGGTAGGAGTAGCGATGTGGAAGAGGAGGCAGGCCCAGGACGAATCGTGAGAAGGCGCCACTTGCAAGTGGTGTTGTATATTCTCTTGCAACCAGTAGAGAAGATGACTGTAACAACGGCGTCGACTGTTGGTGACATAGTGCTCACGGTTATGATCACGGTCACAACACACGAGAGGAGAATGACGAGGTGAGGGACGGAGTGGCCAAAGTGGTAGTAGCTGAAGAATTCTACCTGAATCTGTCGTTTATATAGCAATTGATGGCGAGTTGAGGAGGAGGAGTACCATGTATTGGTTGTCTTGAGAACTGAAACCTCGGCGAGGACAGTCAAGATGGACTTGGAGATATGGTAGTGTTATGTAAAGACGATCATTTGTGAAGACGACACGATGGGGGAGAGGTTGGCGGTGGCGGCGCAAAATAGGAGAGGGGGATGAGATTCACGAAGGGAAGAGCCCTCCACCACGTCCACCACCCTCCATCTTTTCCCAGCGAATGACGCGCGGTTTCCTTAGCTCCGCCACGAGCCTCCCCCTGTCTTCTTTCCCTTTTATTCCTTCCCCTCGCCTCAGACTTTGCAAACAGGAGCTTGTGCTTGCATCCGTGCACGGGGTCCAAGTATCGCCACTCCCTCGCGAGAATACTCGTCCCCTCTGCCGCTCTACTGACCCTTTCTAAATAGGATCATTTTTTAAGAGCTCTGTTTTTTACAATATGTCAATATATGTTCTGAGAGTGACTGTACTATAAGTTACAACGTTGATAAAATTCACGAAATAATGTGCGTAATAATTTCTGGCATGTATGATAAGTAATTTTTCGAATCTCGTGCTTACAAATGACGTGTTCCGAAATTGTATCTTATTCCTCGACAATGGTTTACCATTTGTTACAATCCAGTGGTACACCATCCTAATTATGGATCAGTTTTGGAGTCGTCACAGAAAATCTAAAATTTATCGATAGAATTTGATATTATTATGAACGTGACAGAAATGTGTAATAGAAATACCGCGAACCAATGAATCCTTGACTCCGCATGGTCGTCAGTGACAGGAGAGGTTCACCCTGCACTATTGTTGGTTTAAAAGTTGGTGGAAAATCAGGTTATCGATCGGTTAGCTAGTTGTTCTCTAAATTTCACACTTCATTACGACCAATTTTGTGCAGATCCTGTAGAGTTGTTTATAGTCCGTATGGAGGTCTAGGAGATCTGCTCAACGAACAAGTATTTTTTATTGAATTTGGTGATACGACTCTATAGTTGAGTGTAGATTTTTTTGAATAGTTGAACCGTCAGCGTAATTGCAAGGAGGAATGTGGTATTGCTATATAATACTCCTTTACAGCATCTTGTTGTAACCGTTCTACATGGACATATGGATATGTCATAATGTCTGCTTCCTTTCAAACTTATTGCCACCTACTGCTACGAAGAAACAATGAGACGTTTACCTTTGAACTGTACCAATTATGACCAGTTTAGTTTGCATGATTTGGTGCCCAACGCTGATGCAACGCCTGTGAGAATTCGTATTAACCAATGAACTCTTTCCCCTATTTTACGCTCATCAGTGCTTGTTGTCACCACGAAGAGTTCAGAGAGGATACAAGGGTTTTTTTGCTGGAGACGATATTCGTGGCTGGTGGTCATCAGTTTCATTATAGTGTTATGGAAGGAATGTGAAGGTATTTCTGCAGACTTTTCTTATTTCTGTATCTTGGGCAGCTTGAAACGCGTATCTCCAATTTACGACCATATAATTGCTTTGCAACTTTTCAAAATTACATTCAGCGTAAGAGAATGCGACACCGACTAACTTAACTTAAAGTATTCCATAATAAAATGTGTTGTGAAATGTGATTTATTTTCCTTTGTTAGAAGCCAGTAGTTGCACATTTGTAACGTGTAGAGTTAGCGCTAAACTTGCTTCTGAGAGCGAGATAGCGGTTTCCCCGCTCTTATGCGTTAGATGAGGTTTTCAGCTGGGGTTCCCTCAACAATACCTGGCCAGTGTCGGTTCCGTATTTCACGTTCCCTGGCAATCCTAAATCTCTTCTCCCCAAAAATCCTCCACGGTAAATTATGCTTTAGTGGAAGAGAGGACCTGATACTAGTCATAAAATAAATAATGAGACAAAATAAAGAATTGACCTACAAATAATTTACAAATGAATCGTTTTACTCAATAAATGCTTTAAAGAATTGTACATTAAGAAACGAATCATTTGTCTTGAAAATGTGTTCTACAGAAAAAAGGATATTGAAAGAGAGAGAAATTATTCTGTATTATGGTAAATGTATTGAATTCGATAAAAATATTCTTTGAGGTCAAAATTCTCTTTCACAATTTAATTAAATTATCATTCAGTATTCCTTACACTTGTCTAAAAGAACATATATGACAGTGAAACTCCACTAAATTTTAACACATCCCCTCAGTTAGAAGAAAGTTTTTCTGTAAATGCTCATAAAATCAACAGATGGCTACCATTCCCTCAAAATTGAGAGATGAGTGAAATGCCATAATCAAAATAGAGCGTTATTTCTTGAAGACTGATATGTCCATAGAGGAAATTTTTATTCTATTTCTTAAGAAACCCTGTCATATTCTTTCTCCGAAACTATATTGTCAAATACTTTTTCGTCGAAAGCATAGTATTTATTGAAAAACGTAGATAATCACGGCATACTCTTTCAAGATATGTCATCTTTGTCAGCAGGCCCGTTGATTGTGCTTTCTCCTGCTTCTTCCTTTGCGTCCCCAAGCACTCCTCGCTTGGAAAAGGCGCTATGGGGCTCTCGGTCACTTTGCATGACGTTACCTCCTCTCATTCAGGGCAAGACCATAGTGAACATCTTGTACAGAGATGGCTAATGTTCCTTGCTTTGTTAGAAAAGATCTGGCATGTACTACAATCTCTCTTCAGTACTAGACTCTTTCCCCTTGCTCTCTTCGAAGAAGACAATGTCATAGAGAGAGACGTTACACGCGATGACCTACTGCAAAATTTGTCTAAAAAGTAAATATTTACAATATCTCAATCCAATCAGAATCGGATACATGCATTGTCCGAGTCACAGCTCATAAATTCCATGCAGATTGATTCTTCTTTGTTACAGAACATCTCCTGAGTATAGTTCATCTGAGATGTATGTGTAAGAGGTAAATGTTTAATTCGAACTTCTTACGTCATCCAGTATTAAGCATTACATTGACAAATTGCATTTCCATTTTTCTCTGTTATGAAAAGACAAAAATAGTTTTACCAAAAAAGAGTTTCCAGACTCGAAATGCAGTGTTTCGGGGGGAGAGGCTGAAATATACAATCTAATTTGTGCTTTATTACTGGATGGATGTAGTAAAGAATTAGGAAAAGTGCTCTCTACATTGCACAATTATTTCATTAAGCATTTACAGCACGTCTCACACTTAATTTTGAGTATGAAAAAGGTTTTTTTTTTCAGAGTAGATTCCTTTCATGAGGAAGGATTAAAATTTACATCACATTTAATGTATAGGGTTTATTCTTATAACTCCTATTTTCAGGTAGCTCAAGACGCCAGTATTCTTCAGAAAGAAAAAAAAGAGAACTGAGACATTTTACATGAATGGTTTTAGACATATCGTACGGAATTCGAAGTACATTAATACATAAATTATATATTACCTTCTTTTTGTAACTGCACAATAAATAAAGCTATTGCAATATAATTTAATATTATAGTTTAATTTTACACTTGTCACAAGCGGAACCCCGGATCGTTATTTGCTTGTAATTACTTACGTCACTTAATATTGTGACAATTCGGGTTTCCACTTCCCCGAAAATATAAAATTATTCCCATTTTCGAATCTTAGTACATTATTACCGTACCTCCTTGTGACGTATCGCGTTATTTTCGTGATAATTCGAGAAATCATTAAATGAAGAACGTCTTTAACTGACTAATGTGGCAGTATTGATTATTATATTAATAATAACATTGTTTGTTTTTGACGCCGTCTTGTTTATTCACCAAGTAAAAGATTTTTCAGAGACAACTTCATCAGTCCTATTATTCGAGAGGAATAGTGACCACCTTCATTTTATTCTGAAAGAAAATTAAATCATTGTACAATTTTTCGAGAAAGCATATATGGCTTCCTTTGATTCTCGTTTGACAAACAAATGAAACTTGAATTAGAAAAAAAAATAATTTAAAAATGAATATTCTATATTTATATTTAAAATATTCCTTTACAGTCTTATTAAAACTAAATATGTTGCACTGCTGCGAATTTAACTTTTACGGAATTGGTCAATTATAACGTTCATATTTGTGAGCGTTTGCATATCGATGCATACACAAATTTAGGAGAAAATGAGCCTTTTATAACGTTACGTCATTGGTCGATTGATACAAACAAATAATGTGTGGGACTGTTTTCTATTCATTCTCTGTAAATTAAAAAAAGGATTAATCGTTTGCACATGCATTCCTCGTGAAAATAGTGATTAGTTTACGTTGACATCTGATGTATTAATTTACACTGAATGAGGCACCAAAATGAAATATTCTTTTCCTTTAAATTTAAAGTTTCTGGTTTATTTTGCTTGCAATGGCAAAACCAAAAGTTGTGGTTAGGTACATGTTTAAAAAGACGAGTTATGTAGAAAACTTTGGAACTGACGACTTTGAAATAAACGTTGAATAAAATAGTGCTATCCAAAACAAAAACAAATAGCATCGGAGAGATTCTCCTCAGATTATTTATGCATCATATGTATAAATATCAATAGTAAAACATACGGAAAAATAATCGCGACTAATTAGTGCATATTTATTTACTAACTCCGATTATTACTTTAACTTTTATCAAATTAGTATTTGATGTGGGGTACAGTGTGATGAAAACTGGAAAGTGCTATTAAAAATTGAAATAATATACGAAAGATAATTAAACACTGAATATAATATGCAAGAGAACGTATAAAATTAGTATTATCTGTGAAAGAAATAAAGCATGAAGTTGTGTGAAGATAGTTGAATGACATCGGAAAAATGCTATGTCATTAGCAACTTCCAGTTATTATGTTTCTGAATGTACTTTGTTGTAACTATTGGATTCAAGTTGCTTATAGAGATTCTACGCCGAGAGCGAGCATGGAAACTGTTCAGCGGAAGCTCAAAATTAATACGGGTTATGAGGTGCAAAATTTTATGAGGAGGTGTAACGAAACTGCTGAGTATGAGCTTTTATTGCACACTCCAGTGACAAAACATACGTGCGCCTCGCGTTCTAACTGGACGAGTGCTGGAGGCAGCGGTGGCGGAAGCGACGATGTTAACGAAGATGTCCAAGAGAAGAGATGCCGCATCACGGAACGAAGCTCTCGACGTAAATTCTAGGGATGCGCCTCGTCCACTTACGAAGAGAACTACCGGCGAGCAAATATCGCCTGTATTGTTGTCTTCTCTTTCAACTTTCCTCCAGCTCATAGTAAAGAAGATATTACTAGCTGTGTTTCAGGTTTCTCTACATTACGGTATTATTTCAGTTTCAAAAAATGACAGGGTATTGAGTTATCGAACATTAATTCTGCCATACACATTTTTTCTCTTCCTCTTTAGATGTCACATCTTTGGTTTCATCATTGTCGTATGTCGCTACCTATATCTTTCCCTAATTGTCACATTTATCATCTGTTGTATTTTCCCCAAGTTTTCATCTCATATTTCTATGTAGAATACATCATTTCTTCTCTAAAACATCCCTCAGCTCACGCATATTTACCTACAAACCCATTTACCCCGCTCCACAATTGGGTTGTCTTTAGTCTTATTAGTTCTTCCACTTCCCTTTCAATGATACCTTTGTCCCCAGACATCCCATAGTCCTCTATTTTGTCACCTCTATTTCTTCAGCCACTTCCTCCGCAGCGGTCATCATCAACCTCCTATCGTGGTCTAAGCCTCCTCCTCAGCGCTTCTCCGCACTTGCAGCAAGCGACCGCAGTAAACTGGCGGAGACGCTTAAAAACGTACCCAGTAGAGAATATCGTAATGAGCGTCAGGTGAAGAGCCGTAAAACTCTGGAAGGGTCCGCTACCTTCCCCTGACTGTCTGGCCCTCCTGCCCGCCGGCGCGGTGCCCTAGTACTGAGCAACACCAGAGTCAGTGCGCTTGGACGCGCCTCCCACAATCGCCACCGCACCCTGGCCATCCACCCTGGCCATAGCTTCACCTTAATGGTGCTATTCACTTAGAACAGCATAAATTACTCACTTTCGATGTATGCGTCTTAACATGTTGATTAGTTCCTTTCCAATAACAAGGGAAGAATTTATTCAAATTATAAAGACTGACTGCAAAATGAAATACATTTGTCAGTCTAGAGTGAAACCAAAGGAAATGAATGACCAGCAGAAACAAAATATAACGTTTGGGAAATTTTCATTTTATATGAACAAACATGTAATTTCGAATCTTAGGACAACCTTATGCACTTTACTCTTTATTGCAAAGCAAATGCCGAATGTAGTCGAATGTATTTTGATCATAAAACATATTAATGTGTGCTAAATAAATGCAATTAATGAAGAGAAGTTCATTAAAGGTGATGTAATACGTAATTTATTATTTCAGAAAGTGACAAATAATATAATATCCTTATTAACTGTGTCAATGTAAATGAATATTATGGGCAGAAATATTAAAAGTTTCATTTCAATATTGGCAATACTCAATTCTATGGAACTGCATGAACCTAAGCATCAAATAATTAAAACTACTATTATCCTTTTGAGAGTTATTTTTCTTCAAAATTAGATTCACAATCCGTGATGGGGATCTAGTCCTAATGTTTCTGACTCCTATGTAAGATGTTTCTGAGTCCTAATTATCTCCCGGTACACCAGTAGTTTCGTTGGGGCACCCTAGTGTGCCGGGAACACAGTTTAAAAGTAAAAAAAAATCATAATATTTGAACTTTGGAGATATCGCTCTCACAAAGTTTGCCGTCTTGAATTCTTGATTCATACTTTATCCTTCATCTGCTAGCCAAAATAGTATCCATTGACAACATCCATTATGTATTGGTAATTGTCACTGTATCTAGTGCTAGAAAGAAAGGGGTCGCAACATAACTTTTCATTCTTAATACATTTTAAGTTATGATGACCCATCTTCTCCCATTGTCTTAGCTTGTTTTTTAACTCTATAATTGTCAACACGTTTTTGCACATTCAATCAACTGTTTTTCCACACACCGTTTCGATAAATTATAGTTCAACAATGGCCCTCCTTTTTCTTCATGGCGGCGATTTTTGGTGCATTAATCACAGCGTCATGGCGAAGTACGTGTCTCTCATTGATTAAAAGGTATTAAACAAGTATTTGAGCAACAAAACATGAAAATGAGAGAGAAATTAAAACGAGCGCAAATACGGAGTAAACTGAATGATGTAGAAACTGGATGGAGAAAAAGAACTTTTCCCACGTATTATAGGAGATAAGGAATGGGATCATACAGCCGTGATAATAATGTTGTAGTATAGTTTATTGAATAGTTCTGGGAGAGAAATAACGGGGGAAGACGTAGACAACGCTGTGCTGGATTCTCGGTTATAAATTAATAAGTCATTATTATTTTACAGAAGAGTCTCGGTTATAAATTAATAAGTCAAGAATTGTAACATATTGATTCGAGGAATAATGTTTAAGAATGTAGAAATGAATGTTTTAGAGTGATTAAGGATAACAATATCAAAGTGCGGTTTTCGCTACGAATAATCGTAACATGGGGTTAATAATTTGACATATTCAAACGAGTGTAGATTTTTTAGTCGAAGAGGTACCGATACTTTTATTCCTCTATTGAATGAAACGGTGTTTTCTTTTACAGCGCAACTTTCAAACCCAAGAAAAGACAAATACAAAGAAATAATTTTGATGTTGACTTTGAATAAAAGTGTAACAGCACCACAAATTTTTGCGAATATAATGAATAGCATCGCGACTGCGCGAGACCCGGCGAAAATTTTACGTGAAAGAGAAACGTGTACGAACCGTACGCTTTGCGTACACTGTCCAACTTCGTTTACACTTCAATGTATCAATTTACACTTTATTTACACCCCAAGAACTATGATTTCACGCGTCGTTCACGGATCTCTCACATAAGTGAAAAATAATTGTCAGGGAGGTTTTTCGGCCCCGCGAGGAGAGTTCTCATTCTCGTTCTGGAACTGTAAAATATTTTCAAATTCGTGGATCTATTACGATGCTGCTGTGCGTTGAAATTCAATAAATGTGAAATCATTGAATAAATCTTTTCTTGGGTTTTAAAGCAGCGCTGAAGAAAAATACGCAATTTCTTTTAAAAGTAAATAAAAGCTAAAAAGAGCTACAAATCATTTGAATACGTCAAATTGTTAGCTCCATGTCACGACTTATCTTTGTGAAAGGAAAGAACAAGTATAATATGGTAGTGAACTATTTCATAACCTTGAGGAAACGTAATAAAGGGAGCCCGCAAGAGTAACATATGGGAATGTTATTCTGGAATATAGCAATTTATGGGATGTTGCGCATGATTAATAATAATAATAAATTTATTGTCAAAAAAACAGTACAAACTGCGTACGACANGACCACGTGGAGGACAATAAACTAATTTACTCTCCGGAAGCAAGCAAGGGACCATCCCATCAATTCCGATCAAGGGCCCTAAAGCAGAGGCGGATTCAAAAATTTCAGCAAAAATTCCTAGATAAGATAAAAAGTTAGCTACGAGTTATAATACTAATAGAATGCTAATATGTTTGTAATTTAACGCAAAAAATTTACATGACCAAATTATTATCGAACTATCGATTATTCTGAGTATAGTGTTTAAAAATCATAAGAGTTGAAAAGAAACAACACTAAATTCACGATTTATTGTTACAATAAACACGCCCCTAGACAAAGCCTAGAGAACCTGTATAAGAAATCCGCCTCTACCCCGAGGAACACCGGAGAAAAAATCCGGGCCAGAATGGGGCTACAGAATAAATGTTCACTACCGTGCCTAAGTTGAGTACACATAAAACTAAATTAATAAGAATCATAAGACACCACACAATCATGCAAGAAAATAGTTTTTTACAATTGTAATGTTATTTTAAAAGTACTACAGCAATGGTGTGATAAAGTATAAGACGGATTTAACTTTTATTAAAACAATAAATTGTTTTACATTGTAGAAGCACAAGTGCAGGAGGTAGTTTTTAACCGCGGATTTGAGGAGATTCAATTTCATAATATCTTTTATATTCATGGGAAGGGAATTATATAGAACGATTCCCGAATGATACGGTTCTTTTGGGCAAAGAGTGGTTGACACTCTAGGGCGTTGAATATTATTCCTATTGCGAGTATTGTGTTCGTGAACGAGACTGTTTCGTATGAAGCAAGGGTATTTAATTCCTTGAATAAAGATTTACAAGAGTTTCGGGGGGTGAGATTTACAAATTGTCCAAATAAAGCTATGAATGCGGGTGTAGTAGCATACGCTGATGAAAATATAAGAGTTAATGAAAATAAAAGAGAATAACAAATAAATCGAACGATAAAATATGTAGCAGATTCTCTATATAGAAGGGAAAATAAAGAAAATTAACTATCACACACAAAGTGTTGGAAAAGAGAATGAACTGGCGCAACTTTATTTGGGAGTGACGCTACGAGTAACAACTGACATCAATAAGATTTCGCTGCACTTACTTCCCACACAAAGATGACGTAAATACTTGTGTTAGAGAAAGCGTAATGGTTACGTCCACGAGAAACATACTCAACTATATTAAGTGATGCCTTAAATATGATCATGACATTTAAGCCAATTGATTTAACCATTCAAAAATTCTTACTGTGTAATATTGTGCAGCGAGAGAATCCTATACTACTAGATTGACGAAAAACAAGAAATAGTAACAAAAGGATGGACGAAACAAATAACGCAGAAATTATTGGAAGCATTGCAAATTAGTTGACACACATCTATAAAAGGACGATCAACTTATTAATGTATCCAACAGATACGCCAGACAGAATAAGACGTGGTTTATGCCGTGATCACAGGTTGTTGCGACATGTTCTGCACGTGGTAATAATCACAGCTATTTACACGGATTTGGAATAAAAAGAGATGATGCCTGTATATAAGTATAAGCAGCAGAGACAGTCAACCACGTGCATTCGAATTGTGTAACGAGGAACAAGCTCGGTATATCGACCAGATGAAGCGACGGTACACAATGAATTTCAATAAAAGGATATAATTGGTTTAGAATACGGAGAAATATGAGATATTTAGGACGTATGTGAATTAAAAAAGATACATTGAAACAGGAAACATAAAGACTACTCCCTCATCTCTCGGATTCGAGACGGGAAACACCTGCACGTGTGACGAAGCATTATCGTTTGTGTTTCAGAACTTTTAAAACAATATTTCAAAACCATACACACGAAAGAAACATAAGAGAAGAGAAAGCGGTGGTGGAGGTACGAAGCTATGGAGACCTAAAGAAAGAAAGATAAATAGCATGGAATAACGAGGAATGGAAACATGACTATTGTAAGTACTGCATGGAGCGAGTGAAGAAATACATCACCATATTATTCGCAAAACTTTCGGATGGACTAGTTTAAAAGAATTGCTCACGCATACTCATTATGTTATATGCTATTGGAGTCCCTAACGGGATGGAGTGCACTAGAAGCGGGCGGTGGAAGAACTGCAGCATTGGAGTCACATTGAGGGCTGCGTGAAGAGCTTGCTAAGGTGTTTTGTGTATGGTATTGTGTTCAAATCGTGGAATAGCCAGGTACACTCATGTGTGTTGTGTGTTTGTCCTCACTGACGAAAATGGCCGTAAAGATTGAGATATTAAAATAAGAACAGAAATGCGCTTGATGGACATAATTTTACATTTGTTTCTGAGTAATTGTTTTGCGTGCCTGTGTTTTGCATTTTACTCTTAGACATAGAGTCCAGAATTGACTAATTTGGGATAACCACTTGCTTGTACACAACATACGCCATCTTGTCTTTAAGGAGGCAAATAATAGTAAATTCATAGTTCTCTCTTATCTTGTTGGGGTACAACACTTATTTATTTATTTATTTAATGTCTTTTAGCGATGTTCAGGCCATGAGGCCTGCTGTTCCACCTAACCGTGACTCGAGTGAGGGAATTGGGATGGAGAGATGTTGGGTTCCACTTCCCTGCTGCTCTTAAAAATTTCCTTCTTTTCTTCACTGCAGAAGTGAAGTCCATGTAATTAATAGTTTTATAAGAAATAAAATTGAACAACGAAGAAACTGTTACTGAATGTTTTGAAGAGGTCTAAGATAAATCATCCAGTCAGGATAATTCAGCCTAACATGAACAATAACGGTAAAATGCAAATATATAGACGTAAAAGGTCATGTTGATTTTTAAAAAATTGTAAAATTAAGATAAAATAAAACAAACGTTAGCCTAAATCATTTTAACATTTCGCAGTTTGAATATAATTGCGTAAGAATGAGAATTTAAAACTATAGAAAAGTGCGTAACGGCGTTCATTTTATTTTACAATGATAGGGATGAGTTTGCGTTTGGGTCAAGTAAAATCTGTTTCAGAGCTACATTATCATCAACAAAGACTATTTTCAATACGAACTTACACATTCATTTTACTACAATGAGAAAAGTACATCTAAACTTAGATGTCCAAATCGAGAAAATTTCTCTTTTTACGAATTTTTCCTCGGAAAATGAGCAGAAAAAAAAGAAAATTTTAATATGCTTTCTGATCTCCAGATGTAGTTCCCTTACCGTTTAATTAAATAAATTCATAGGAGTAGATTGACGCGATGTTCGTTGAGGGAATGTTTCGTTGAAAAAATGGTTGGAGATGTTTTAAGAACTGATCACTTTAATTGACAGACTTCAAGATGAATCTTATCTTCTGTGGACCATATTTCATCTCAGCATTCCCCTTGAAGTGCACCGGGACACATGTTAATTTTCAAGTTCTGTTTCTTAGTGCTTCTCGATAATGTTACAAACAACACTATATGAACGAATACAGGGCGCTGAACATTGTTGGAAGTCCGTATCTGAGATTTGTTAATAGTAATCTCAAAAGCATGTGGAAATGGAAACTGTTTCACAACGCGTGTTCTTTGATTTTCCGAATATATGTTTCATAACCTGTTTGATCGCCGGTTAGGAGAGTACCAACTAGGCAATGAATTTGAATATCAATAATTTCTTCAACCATTTTAATGTTCAATATATTAGAAAATGCGAACTACATTGGTAAATTTGTAATACGTTTTTAATTTCTATTACACCACGTTTCTAGACTTCGTCAGGTGCCTCAGTTTGTTTGAAGGTATCTGAACAGCATAAAGATAATTAACCAGACAAATTATTATAATAAATGTTCCTGTTAGATTTATAAAATTCTATAAACGGTTTGATAGAATTCCATCGAGAATAAATGAACATAACAAGTCCCCATGGATCATCTACGCATTTCTTACCTACGCATTTTGATGTGGTTTGGAAATCACTATATGAAAAATAGATTAAATCAAATAATTACGAAATTTTGCATTTCAATAAAACTACTTAAACATGATGCAAAAGTAGCTTAGCTTCACTCTACTCTTTTTCAAGGTTATGTATTCTTAACATTGAAACTTAAACCTACCCTGAATGGTCCGCCATTATATCATACAAAATTTTATGATTTGTCAACGATGGCGAATTTCTAATTTAATGACACCAAAATCATCCATGGAAGGTCCCGCAAAAGACAAAAAGTATGGCGGACAGAGAGGCCTAATTATTTTTTCAAATATTATATGTATAAAAACATGCTAAGTTTTACGTCACGTTTTTTTTTTTGTTCCTAAATGCTTAATAGCATTAACTAAACTATCATTGTGGTTAAAACGACCAACAAAGATGGGGCAAAAAGGATCGTGATTTGTGATCGGCAGTGGACCTTATAACACCGTATTCTGCAATGCTGCTGAAGTTGTATGCTTGGACGTTTTTAATAATAAATAATAAATTTATTGTCAAAAAATAGTACAAACTGAGTATGACCACGCGGAGGACAATAAACTAATTTACTCTCTGGAAGCAAGCAAGGGACCATCCCATCAATTCCGATCAAGGGCCCTAAGGCAGAGGCGGATTCAAAAATTTCTGCAAAAGTTCCTAGATAAGATAAAAAGTTAGCTGCGAGTTATAATACATATATAATGTCAATATGTTTGTAATTTAACGCAAATATGTTTGTAAATTTACATGTACAAGTTATTATCGAACTATAGACTATTCTGAGTATAGTGTTTAAAAATCATAATAGTTGGAAAAAAAACCCACTAAATTCACGATTTATTGTTACAACAAACACGCCCCTAGACAAAGCCTACAGAACCTGTATAAGAAATCCGCCTCTACCCGAAGGAAAAACGGAGAAAAACCCGGGCCACGCGGGTACTCCGCAAGTAAGTGGCTTTGTTTCTGAAAGACAACGCTCAAGTATTTTATTTTTAGTATAGGATATTTCGACCTGTTGATATCTATCTTTTAAATAAGAAGTTAGCCATTGATGTGGAAGTCCACGAATGCCTAAAGAATGCAATTTGGAAAGGAGAATTTCGTGATCGATGACATCGAATGCTTAGGATAAGTCAAGAAAAACACCCTGAGGATTTTCTCCACGATCTAGAGATGTGGTAACATCGTTTAGGAAGAAAAATATGGCGCTAGTAGTGAAAAAGGATTTCCTAAAACCGTGTTGATCGTCAGAGAGAATGTTATTTCTTGATAAAAAATCTAGAAGACGCTTATAGAACAATATTTCTAGGATTTTTGGCGCTTCTAGTGGAAAAGGAATCCCGAAAACTGTGTTGATTGTCAGAGAGAATATTATTTTTATAATAAAAAATCTCGAAGATGCTTATAGAATAAATTTTCTAGGATTTTTTGAGAAAGTGGGTAGTAGAGATATCGGTCGGTAATTTCCAATATTAAGTTTGTTTCCTTTCTTGTGTAAAGGTTTCACTTTAGCTCTCTTAAATATATTGGGAAACACCCCATCCGATAAAGAACTATTAAAAATATTTATGAGTGGATTTAATATAGCATGGGACGAAAATTTAACAATAAACTCAGGTACATCATCTACGCCTGTTGAAAATTTGTTTTTTAATGAGCTGATGATTCTCATGACTTCACTGGCGTTAGTTTCGGAAGTGAACATAGAATTGGGTACGTGGGTGGATATAATTGGAGGACATTGATTTGGATATATTGAGTTCGTTATTTTACCAACTTCTGAGAAGTGAGAATTAAACAAATTTGCGATGTCCTGAGGATTTGTTACGATTTTGCCATCGTTTAGTAAAGAAACATTTTCTTCGCG
>NNCF01133203.1:0-25047 GCA_002313205.1 Laupala kohalensis | reverse complement strand
TAGAAGAAAAAGAAAAAAGAATACTAAACCTAGAAGATAGAGTGAATGCGTTAGAACAGAAACAACTAGAAAGGAATTTAGAAATAATAGGAATGAATGTGGAAAACTTTGAGCAAGCCAAAATGAAAACTGTGAGAATAGTGAAAAAAATAAGTGGAGAAGACATTAGGAGTGAAAATATTGAGGACATCTACATAGTGAATAGAATGGCAAAAAAAACAAAAATAGTCAGGNACTAGGGCAGGGCACTTCTTAGATGATAGTTTTCACAAGGAATGTAAAAATATATTTTTGAATGAACATTTAACAAAATTCAATTCAGATCTCTTTTGGCATACAAAAAACAAAATTAAAGAAGTAAATTATAAATTTTGCTGGATTAAGGAAGGAAAGGTCCTTATCAGAAAATATGAAAACAGTAGAATAAAAACTATAAGGAATGTAAAGGACCTGGACCTTCTGAATTAAAGAAATTAAATCACAGGAAAGTCAAAAAATTTATACTGTATTATGGATAGGACATTTGTAACGGAATTAGAAATTGGAGGACTGAAACCAACTGTATTATTGGATAGTATAGATGATGTCTCTTATACACATCTAGATGTGTATAAGAGACAGGTTTAGAGGTGTATACTTAAGATCTGAGGTGCATTCGCTTTTGTGTAATGTCAAGTTTCGTTTCCTTTCATGAAAATAGTTCCTCAGCTGAGATTTGTCCATTACGAAGATTCTTTATATCAATTATCTGACTTCTGCCTCCAACTCTAGGTAAAGTTAACCGAATAATGCTTGCTTTCACAAAATTCAATTCAGATCTCTTTTGGCATTTAAAGAAGTAAATTATGAATTTTGCTGGATTAAGGAAGGAAAGGTCCTTATCAGAAAACATGAAAAGAGTAGAATAAAAACAATAAGGAATGTAAAGAACCTGGACCTTCTGAATTAAAGAAATTAAATCACAGGAAAGTCAAAAAATTATACTGTATTATGGATAGGACATTTGTAACGGAATTAGAAATTGGAGGACTGAAACCAACTGTATTATTGGATAGTATAGATGATCTGGAGAAATTTATAAAAAGAAAGAAAATTAAATTCAATATTGTGCATTTAAATATAAGGTCTAAAAAAAAGCACTGGGGAGAATTTTGTTTGATAGTGGAGAAAAATCTAGAACAAATAGATGTAATAGTGCTAAGTGAAATAAATGCTAAGAGGGATGATAATTAGGATGAGTACAATTTAATAAACATGTAAAAAGAAGAGATGAAAAAGAGGGAGGAGATTTGTTGATGTTTATAAAAGGAAAACATAGTCTGGAAGTACAGGAAATTGAAACAAGACAATTTGAGATGTTAGCTGGAGAAATTAAATTAAAAAAAGATGATAAAGTGACTATCCTAGCTATGTATAGACCACCAGAGAAAAGTAGATTGTTATTTTTAGAAGAACTAAATGAAGTACTGAAAAAATGTAATAATAAAAAGATACAAATAATTGGAGATATTAATATTAACATAATGGAAGAATCAAAACGTAGAGAGGATTATTGATATATGCTATTAAATCATTCATTTGTACAGTGTGTTGATAATTTTACGAGGGAGGAAATAAGGAATGATGAGTTGGTACAAGCTTGTTTAGACCATGGAGTAATAGTAAGTAAAGTAAAAAAAAAAGTGAAACTTTTATAATGATGATGAAAATATCTGACCATTATATAATAGGAATAAGTTGGGATGTAACAATACAGGAAGAGAAAGATATTAAATGTGAGAGTGAAACAATAGAGATATTTTGTAAAAACAGGATGAAAAACGAGCTTAGCAAATTAGAAATTCTTAATCTTGATGAGAAACCTGCCGATGAATTATATTCAATAGTGAGGAATACTTTTGAAAAATCAACTGTTAAGAAGGAAAAAATAACAACGAGAAATAGAAAATTATTAAACCATGGGTTAATAAGGAAATTAAAGAAATGGTGAAAGAAAGAGATAACACTTTTAGAATATGGAAGAAAACTTCAGAAAAATCCAAGGAGAAAAAAGAAAAATTGAGAAAGGAATATAAGTTATTAAGGAATAAAATTACATTTTTAATTATTAAGCAAAAGAAGTTACATTTTCAAAAAGCATTAGCTGAAAGTAAGAACGATATAAAGAAAACATGGAAAGTAATGAATTCTTTATTATCCATTCCAGAAAAGAAATCAGTGGATGAAGTAATAACTAAGAATTTTAAAGATATAGAATTTGAAGAAGTATTAAGTAACTTTGCAAAAACTTAAAAAAAACAACAACAACCAGAGAAAATAACACATGTTTGTAATCTGGGGGTAATGGATATGATAGAAAATTATAATCAAGAAAACTCTTTTTTATTTACCAGAAATAATGTTAGATGAAACTAAGGCTCTAATTTTAAACATGAAGAGAAATATAGCAACAGGTTCAGATAAGACTTCAATGAGAAATATAAAAGAAAATATGGATGTATTGGCACCAGTGATTCAGATGATAATAAACAATGGAATAAAAGATGCAAATTTCCCTGAAGGCTTGAAAGAATCAATGATTAGACCAATATATAAAGGTGACAATGCAAAAAATTATGAAAATTATAGACCTATTTTCATTATGAATTCTATAGGTAAATTATTTGAAAAATATCTGACACAAAAGTTAACAAATTATTTGGAGAAATTTAAAATTTTAGATGTAAAACAATATGCTTATCAAAAATATAAAGGAACCGAGGATTTATTAGATGATTTGATGGAAGTGATGAATGAGCAATTACATAAAGGAAATCATGTATTAGCATTAAATATTGACCTTTCAAAAGCGTATGATGTGGTGAATCATGACAAATTATTTGATGCATTAGAGAAAATAGGAATAAGGGGTCATAGTTTAAAAGTGTTTCAAAGTTACCTAGAAGGAAGATTTTTAGAGTAAAAATAAATACCAAAGTAAGTGAAAGGGAATTTTTGAACATGGGTATACCACAGGGTAGTTATCTAGGACCAATTTTGTATTTGATTTATGTGAACGATCTAAAAATATGTTTAAAACATTGCTATCATTTCATATATGCAGATGATAAAATGATAGTTTCAGTAGTACATAAAGATCAAAAGATAGCAGAACAAAATTTAAGAAATGATTTTGGTACATTTCAGAAGTGGTGTCATGATAAAGGGCTAATATTTAATGAAAAGAAAACCAAAAGTATACACATCACAACATCGCATACACCAAGGGATCCAATTAACATAATTTTTCATGATAGATGTTGTATCCATGAAAGAATTTAAACTGTAAGTGTAAAAGCAAAATTAAAGAGGTTAATAGGTTAAAATATTAGGGCATAGTAATAGACAAGAATCTGAATTGGAGCGAGCGTGTTCTAGAAGTATGTAAAAAAATTAGAATATGTACATGGAAACTGATGAATGTAAAAAAACTTTGTAAATTATGAAACGTTTAGAATAGTTTATTTTGCATTAATAGAATCGATTATAAAATATGGAATAGGATTTTGGGGGGTAGCTGCAAAAACACATTTAGATTTGGTACAAAATATACAAAACAAAAGTATTAGATGTCTTGTTGCAAAATTGAATCTATTGGATTGTGAAAAGGATATTTGGTTTAGAGAAACCAAAATTATGACTAAGAAATTTATATGAATTTCAAATCATTTATAAAATCCTTTTTGGAAAAAGATTTAGGGAAGAAGGTGAACATAATTATAAAATAAAGAAGAGGTATAATTTTTTGATACCAAATACTTTCAACAAGTATGGTGAAAGAATAAAAAGATTTATAGCATCTAAATTACTGAATGAGATGCCTGATAATTTAATTGAAATTCAATCAAAATTTATACTACAAAGAAAATTGAAGAGTGGTTTGTTAAAAGGAAAAATGTTATTTAAAATATGAGATAATTTGGATGTGTAAAGATGGTGATTAAATTGTAAAGAAAATCTAAATGGGAGACCGTTTAAATAAAATAGGAAAGGTGTAGTAGTAGTAAGAGATAAATATATGAGATAATTTTTTATTCTCTCTGACAAGTCCAAAAGAACTTAGAGAGAAGAAAGTGTACAAAAAGGAAAGAAGAAAAATTGAAAAAAGTTTTGAAAATTGTATTACCATGAATAGTAGTAATGGTATATCAGAAACTATAAGCAAATACATTTTGTAAATATGTAAATACACGTAAAATAAATTGTATAAAAGCTAACCAAAGCATGTAATTCTGTAAACATTAGCATAATTTTTGTTTTTTGTAGAACTTTTGTAGAATTTGTGAAACTTCTATAATTTTTTTTATGTATCTGTTTGTAAAGAATTGGGAAATAAATTTCAAATTTCAAACAATTATTATTTTTATTATTATTTTCTGCAGGGCAAAAATGCTTTACGCACGGAGTGTGGGACTACCTCGGAAAGTGTACCCACTAAAAAAACCCTCTTCTTGTGCCTAAACTTCTCTCCAAGGGACCGTCGCGTGACATAACTTCGTGGGGAGATAGGCAGGTAGCATGGCTTTTACTACTTTTAGGTGCAAGTTAACAGAGCTCTTATTCCTGTTTACTCATTGCATCTTTTTTCCTTCTTCTTCATTATACATATTAAATACTCCTGGATAATACTTCATCTCTCCACGGAGTACAACATTTGCTGAACCAGGTTAGCCTCTCCCAACGAAGTTATGACCTCTCCCAACCTCTCAACCTGCTATTCAGCACCATTCTCGGCCTGTCCCACGCGCTGCAACCGAACACCGTGTGGTAGGCGTCGTCCTTTTCCTCCACGCAGAAATCACATTTGGGGTCGTCGGCTCTCTTAAATCTGTAGAGGTACGCCTTGAAGCACCAGTGTCCTGTCAGTACTTAGGTTATATAATAGCTGACCTCCACGTGTCTCCTATTTATCCAAGGTCCGAGATTCGTAACCAATTGATGGGTTTACCTACCCTTGGTGTCCGTGTCCCATCTCTCTTGCCACTCCAACAGGAGTGAGGAGCGAGCGCGCTCTTTTAAGGCGCCTACAATCTTGTTCGTAGGTCTTTCGCGTGCGGCATCCGTGAGAATTCTCACTTCGTCGTATATTGATTGCCTTGCGTTCCCTTGCCAACAGGTCGATTGGGGACATACTGACCAACACTAATGCTGCGCTGTCTGAGACATTCCGATAGCCCGACACTAACCTCAGTGCCAACCGTCGCTGTATTATGGCATACGATCTTCTAATTGCCTCTTTCCTAAGCTTCCCCACCCAGATTCAGGTGCCGCGTACAGCATCTTCGAGAGGGCAGCACAGGAGATAATTCGTCTCTTCGCCTCCCACGGTCCACCTACGTTTGGCATCAACCTGGGGAGGTTCGCGGCAGTCTCTGCTGCCTTGCCAGCCGTCTTGCAGATGTAGGGTGCGAAGTTTAGGTGGTGGTCGATCTCCACTCCCAAGTACGTTATCTGCTTTCTCCACATTTTGAGTTCCATCAATAAAAATTTCGGGGAAGCGAAATGCCCTCCTGTCTGTTACCAGCACAGCCTCTGTCTTTTCGACCGCCATTGAGAGGCGTCTCATGTCAAGCCATCTTTTCACCCTATAAAGAATTTCGTTCACTCTCAGTTCTAAAATATCTATTGAGACACTGTGGCAAATAATAAGAGTGTCGTCTGCATAATCTACCAGTTGACATTCACTGGGGAGGTTTACTCTTAACAGAACATCATACATTACGTCCCACAATAGAGGGCCAATTCTTGATCCTTGTCGAACACCACACGTCATATCATTTTCGATCTTGAAGGCGTCTGTATAAATTTCCTTTCTCTCAGAGAGGTAGTCCTCCACCACTCTCAGCAGATACTCAGGAACTTCGTTCTCCACAAGCGCCGTGATGATATCCTACCAACATGCGTTGAAGGCGTTTCTGATGTCGATTGCCACCAGTCCACAAAAACCTATCTTTGTACCGGAACCGACTCCGCGATGCGTATCACGTCCATTATCGCATCCGTCGTCGAAAGGCCTTTTCTGAATCCGTACTGTCGACTGGACAGATTTCCATTAGTGGTAAGGTTTTTCTCGCGCCTTTGGAGAATCAGCCCTTCGAACAATTTCCCCATTGTGTCTAAGAGGCACAGGGGTCTATAGGACGATGGCATGTCTGCCGGTTTTTTCCCTTTCCGCAGGAGCTTCTGTCTCTTCCAGTCCTTGAAGATTTAGACCTTCTTTAAGGCAGCGGTTGAACATGTTTAATAAAAAGTCGGGATAGACCTCCATCGCTATCTTGAGTATTTTGTTCGGGATTTCGTCCATGCCCGGGATTTTCCCAATTTCCGTCCTCTTTGCCGCTTCAAGAAGCTCGACTTTGGTGAACTCATCTTCGTTGCTGAAGGAGTAGTCGCTCGGTCTCTCTCTCGTCCGGTGCTCTCTTGAAGGGAAGAGTTCGTGGATGATGTTTCTCACCCTTACGGGATCATTCAGTTCGGTGGTTGTACTGCGTATCATCATTTTCTTTGTAACTATCTTATAGGCCGTGCCCCATGGGTCATTATCGACCTCTTCCAGTAATAGTTGCCAACACCGGGCCTTGCTTGTTTTATTGCCCATTGCAGTCTTTTACGTGCGGCTTTATAGGTCTCTTTCAACTTCTCGTCAGTTTTGGCTCTAGTAGAGCATCTTCTTGCCTGGATGCAATGCTTCCTGAGCTCTGCTATCTCGGGTGTCTAACAATACACGCAGCGAGTTTCGTTGGTACCTCTTCTTCTCGGCATGGCTGCATCGCATGCCTTAGTCAAGGCATTTCTGGCGACTTTCGCCATTTCCTCCAGCGTGTCAATCTTCCTTGTCCAATGGAGTGTGTCAAGTTCTCTCGTTTCTACGAGGTTCCTCTTCACCACTTCCACGTCGAGTTTCTTGATATTCCAACCTGTTGGTCTTCGTTTTCTGCCCTTGGGCTTAACTTTGCGTTGGACTGTATTAAATTCTATATATCTGTGGTCGCTCAGAGTTTCCTTCTCTAATACGCTCCAGTCTATAACTTAATTGGCAAAGTATGTAGAGCCTATCGTCAGGTCGATGACTGATTCGGCGTTGCCTCTCTCAAATGTGGGCGCACATCCTCTGTTAAGGACAACGAGGTTATTCCCGGTGATGAACTCACAGACAGTGTTTCCTCTTGCGTCTGAACGGGTTTCACCCCATTCCGGTGATTTGCTATTAAAGTCAGCTGCCACTACGATTTCCCTCTTGGCCGTTTTTAAACTTTCTTCCGGCATGTTAATTTCATGTTTGAATTTCTCGATCGGGTCGTTTGGGGAGAAATAGCAACTGTATACACGGAATGCTTCCACTTCCACCCACACAAAACCGAATCTCGTCGATTTGTATTTGCTGACGGGTAGAGTATTGCCCCGGGTGGGTATGCGGGCTCTTTGCCAGGAATCTCGGTACCAAGCGGTAGTGCCAGAGTTTTTCGATTGCTCGCTAGCAAGAATCACGTCTACTCCTCTCTCCATAAACACCTGCAATTAGATTTCTTGAGCTTGTCCGCTTCGATTCAGATAAATTTGTAGGAACTTAACCATTTTGGAGTTTCCTCTTATTTAGTTCCGCCGTGAACGAGGCACATTGCTTCTTTCCTAGGATATGATTACTTTTAAGTTGTTTCGTCTTACAAACTGTGCATTATACGGTCCCGTTGCAATCTTTGGCAACGTGTCCTTCTTTGCCGCACCTATAGCACGTATTTCTGCGGTCTGGCCCCTTGCATCTTGAGGAGATGTGTCCAAAATCTAAACATTTGTAACACTTGGTTACCGACATCCTTTCCCTTACTCGACAGTTTACCCATCCTATTCTAATTCTGCCAGTTTTCAGGAGTTTCCGGGCATTATCCGTTGGCAGAAATAATGTCGCCTGCTGCATACCACCATATTAGGACTTTTGGCGTCAAAGTTGTAACATTCGCCTTGTCACCAATTGCATTCCGCATCGCCTCATTCAGCGACGATCCATTGGAGTTGCGCTCCAGTACCACGAGTTTATCACTCTTTTGCGTTATTCTTATGGACACAATATTGGTCCCGTGTTCCGCTGGGTTGACAGATTCCTTTATCTTGTTGATAATGTCGGCGTACGATACCCCTTCGTTTGCCGTCACTTTTATGGCCTGATTGGGAACTCTCTTACCTTTCCCCACGGCTTCTTTTCTCTGACTTTTCTTCTCTTTCTTTCGCTCTTTTTTTACGTTGTTCTGGAGGCTCCTGCCATTCTCCCGTCAAATCTTCGTCTGCTTCCTTCGTCTTTTCCTTCTTATCTCTTCTATCATCTGTCAATGGAGGACTGGACGCTCCCCTTTTCTTTTCCGATAGGGCATCCTTCGTCTCAGTCCGCGGCTTGGACGTCGTATGTTTTTTCGGTGAGGAAGCTTTCCCCTTCGCTGCAATTCGATTTTATCCGTCAGGATCTGTTGGTAGGTCTCCACTTCCTCCAGCTTTTTTCACTTTTCCTGAAGCGTCTTGAAGACCTGCATGTCTACGCCCACTCCAGAGACAGGTGGAGAGTCATATCGCCCAGTGGTGGACGAATGAATCCTTTTCCTCGCTGATCCGATACCTCGCGGGGTGGTCGGAGTACTGCTGGGCGATCTTTGTGTCTTTGAACTCCTCCCAAATGGGTTCTGCGCAATGTCAATGCTAGATTGCCCCGCATCCTCATTCACTTCGGTCACCTTTCTACCGTCATCCATTACATTATCCTTGGTACGTTGCCTGGTCGATGTTTCCAAAGGGGTGTGAGATTTCTCCATAATTATTGAACTTACCAGCGCATCGTGTACGGAGGGGTGGGCCGAAATAGATGGGAGCGGGTGTACCCTCGGGGACTTCCCCTACCCCAGTTCCCTGAGGCCAGGCCTACGCTTCACCAGTCACGGATTACGCGGACGGACTGGAGCTCACCCGGAGCGGTACAGCTTTAGACATCTGTTTTCGGAGTACACTACCTGATCAGGGCCCGAAGTTGCTGGTTACTGATACCTAGAACGCGCATACCCCTCGGCGTCGATTCAACTCCGCGGCCTATCCTCGGTTACAGGGAAACAACCTGAACACGATTTTAGATACTCCCAGGGCGTTACATTCCGGTACCGATAAATGGAAGAAAAAAAGGAAAAAGGATTTAAATGACTCCCTGGGCTTTCGTAACCTAATCACTTTAGGGTCGAAAAAAACAAGAATTGGTCAAGTGAGACCGATAGAAAAGTTGAAAGAAAAGAACTTGCCACCAGTAAGTGGAAGCAATTACAAGTTCAGCTAAGGGTCAGTTGGGAGCGCTAATTCCCATATCACTAATCCTGTGATCCCTTAACCCTGTTGGTCCACGGAACCTTATTCTGTATTCGGTTCAACCCATCTAAAACCGATGGGATCCCCCATCCGCCACCTGGGGGACGCGCCCTCTAGAAGTCAGGGCCCTCCGAGGGATTATTATTATTATTATTATTATAGTTGTTGTTTTATATGGAGGCGGAAAATGCCAATGATAAAGTTAAATTTCTCTGGTGTGTGTGACACGCACCAACTAAAAAAACTCTCTCTTCGTATCCCCATACATCTCTCCACGGAAACCATTGCGAGATAGAACTTCGCGGAGAGATAGGTGGTTAGCAGAGGTTTAACGTCTTCATTCTATCATTACTTATTTTTTCTTTTCATTACAAAAGTAATGTATTCTTGGATGATTCTCCACTTCCTTACAGAGCATAGCATCTGCTCTACTATGTTTGATGGAGAGATGTCCATTGTCAGTTCATCATTTAGTCTACTCCTCTATGTATGTCATGCTATGCACACAAATATAGTATGCATGACGTTGTCATTCGTTATCACAATATTCGCATTTAAGGTCGTCTGCTCTTTTAAATCGATACAGATACGACTTAAAACAACTGTGGCCGGACACAACTTGAGAGGGTTGGAAAATATGCCTATCCGTGACTTTTACTAAACCACGGTTCAATAACTGAGTCAGCTGATGCGTCCAACTTCCTTTGGTACCTCTAACCTGCCATTCTGAGAAAAGAGATGTTCGTGCTCGTTTCTTGATGGCTTCTTTCGTTAAACTTGAAGGTCTTTCAGGGGTAGCATGGGTGAGCTTCTTCACATCGTCATAGAAAGTTTTCCTTTCCTTGTCCCACAACGGCAAACTAATTTGGATACTCATTTTAATTGTTTGTNAGAAAGAAAAAAACACTAACACCTTCAAAATTCTTAAATGTATTAACAGAAAATAATTTGCATCAATGTTTAAATAGCTTCACAAGAAAAGAAATAAAGAATAATATAATTACTCTATCATGCATAGACCATATAATAATAAGAGGAAAATATGAAAGTTTAGAACCATTTATTTACAAAGACAAGATCTCAGATCATTATGTCATGGGCATATTCGTAGAATACTCTAATATTAATTTAAATAAATGTGAAAAAGAAAAAGTAAAAACTGTTATATTAATTAAAAAATGCTTAATAATAACTTAAATAAATTAAATTGAGATATTCTTAAGAAAAATGCAGCTTAAGAAATATATGGTGTAATCAGTGAAACTTTTAATCAATTAACAGTTGAAACTAATGGGAGAATAAAAAGGAAAAACAATAATATTAAACCATGGATGAATGAAGAGTTAAGAAACTTATTATTCAAAAGAGATACAACCTTTAATTAATGAAAAAAACAGCTGTATCAAAAGTAGAAGCTAAAATTACACTTAGATTAGAATATAAAGCACTAAGAAGTAAAATAAATTCCCAAATTATAACAGAAAAAAGAATATGCTATTCTAAACAATTTGAAAATAATAAATTTAATGCCAAAAACATGGCAAATGATAAATGAATTAGTAGGTAGCAAAGAAAAAATATCTTTAGACAAAATTATAACAGAAATGTTAACAGTAAAACAGATAATCTTAAAAACATAAGTAATAATTTTGCATACAATTTTAAAAATAAAATTGACAAAATTTCATACAGTTGTAAAATAGAAACATTCAAGTGTAATAAAAATAACTCAGAATTAAATTCATTTTACTTACCTGAAGCAGATGAAGATGAGATAAAATCATTATTATAAAAATGGATAATAAAGGTGCCAGGTACGGACCAAATTAAAATAGAGCATATTAAAGAGAATGGAAAGGTATTAAAGCAACTAATTACTTATATAATCAATAAATGTATACAAACAGGAGAATTTCCAAGAAACTTAAAAGAAGCAATTATAAGACCGATTCATAAAGCGGGTTTGAACTTAGAATATAATAATTATAGACCAATTACAATTTTAAATTCAATGGGAAATTTTTTTGAAAAATACATTTTACTTAAATTAACAAATTACATAGAAAAACTAATTTAATAATTGAAGAACAATTTGCTTACCAAAAAAAATAAAAGTACGACAAATCTCTTAGAGAATTTTGCTGATTTAATTAACACAAGATTAGATAAAGGTGAACATATATTAATATTATCAATAGATATGTCCAAGGCATATGATGTGATAAATCATGAGAAATTAGTAACATTTTTAGAAAAGATAGGAATCAGAGGAACCACATCAAAATTACTAGAGAGTTATCTAAGTAAGAGATCTTTTAGAGTTAAAATTGAGAATAATTATAGTGACAAAACAAGTATAAATAAAGGCATTCCACAAGGTAGCTTTCTGGTTCCATTGCTTTATATTATATATGTGAATGATGTAAAAGAATGTTTTAAGAAATGTAAATTTTTTATATATGCCGATGACAATTTAATTATATCTTTCAACAAAGATCAAACCAAAGCAATACAAATTTTACAAAATGAGTATGAGAATTTCCAAAAATGGACCCATGATAAAGGATTTACCATCAATCATAATAAAACAAAATTAGTACATTTAACTACTTCACATACTAAAAGAATCGACTCAAAAATAGTTTTTCATAACAAAAAGTGTATACACAAAAATTTTCAAAATTGTAAACGTTCAGATAACATTAAACAAGTAAACAATCTAAAATACTTAGGAATAATCTTTGACAATAATTTTTTATGGAAAGATCTTTACCAATTCTATTCAAAAGATACATTTCCAGGAGTACAAAGATAAACTCGTATAAAACAATATTAAAACCAATTCTCGTGACACCTGCACAATGATTACTAAAATGGAAGATAAGTTGAGAGTATGTGAAAGGAAATTACTTTGCAAGATTTATGGACTGCTTAATGATGACGGTGGTGTGAGAAATAGGTATAATGTTGAGCTAATACATCTATACAAATCCCCAGACATAGTGAACACCATCTAACTTAGAAGGATGAGATGGTTAGGACATGTGCAGAGAATGAGTGATGAAAGGGTTGTGAAAAGATTTTCTTGACTAACCCGGGTGGCAAGAGGAATAGGGACCAACTATGGTTGAGGTGGGTTGATTATGTGGAAGGTGACCTTAGGAAAGCAGGAATTAAACAATGGTGACGGGAAGCAGGAGATCGAGAAAGGTAGAGAGCTGTCTTAAAGGAAGCCAAGGCCAAATTTTAAGGGCTGTCACAGCTATTGACGAAGAAGAAGAAGAAGAATTGAGTTCTTATGACTGATACTACAGGTGTGATAATTAAAATTTTAAATTTATAGAACAAATAAAATATTTATTTATTAATTTAAAAGTTCACAATTATTTCCTGATTTTAAGCTAAAATTAACATCCACTCTGCAAGGCTGAACTGCTAGGTTATTCATTGCTTTTGCAAGTCCTGAAAAAAAAATTCATCCTATTCATCTGACAAGGATTGTCCCTATTACGATTAGGTACCATATCACCAAAAACGCCTGGATATTGTCTGATTAAACATTGTGAAATTTGTATTATTCAGAAGCTATGATGTTAGACACCTTTGTTTTGCTGTCCCTCCATGTCTGAAGTACAAAATGTTTCAACTTATAGTCAAATGTCATGAATGCTAAATAACAGGAATCTATCACACAAACCATTTCATGAATTCAAATCTTACAGTCTTCCATGATTCCACATCCTTACTTTTCCCAAGGAGAAACATCGCATTCAAGGTAGATGAAAGCTTCTCCCAACTCTAACAAATTACGGATTTCCCCTGCCTACAAACAAATTTTCCTTGAGCTATGTGGGGATTGGAGACTAGATATACCGCCATTAGATCAGATTGTTTTTCAGAGGCTCTTGCTTGCCTCATGTCAGCAATAGTTTTTAATGTGCTACAACAAATCCATTGAAAATTAAACAAAAAAATTCCCAGCAAATAAATACAGAGAAAAACAACTTCAATTTAATAAATAAATAATGTTATTCTTATTATAAACACTATGTCTTTTCCATGAATAACACAACTAACACAACATAAGTAATTCATTAGACAGTTAAATTAATCTAATAAGCAATATATTATCCAAAGTTTAAATCAAATACAGATCATCCAAGGAAAAAATTATGTAATGATTGATCAATAAAGAATTGATTAATATTATTAGAGAGTAATACACGCTTTACAGATGTTGAAAAAGAAACCTCATAAAATTGTATTATAAAGCAATAGTGACACTTTTTCTAACAAAATTCACAACAAATTAAGACAAGTAAAAAGGAAATTGTAGAAAGATAAGGTTAAACAATTGATAATGACAATATAAAATTATTTTTTTATTAATGAAGTATTGGGTAAAAATATTACAGAAGAAGAAATATTGATACTTTTGTTGATGAAAAAGCATATAAAAAACAAAGGATATTGTGTAAAAATTACAAAATATTTTTCAGCTCACTTGGCCCTAACCTACCTAAAGTGATGTAACAAACTAATTCAGAATTATTTTTTTCTTCCTTGCCCCAATCTAATGATTGGTCTGTTTCTGTACAAAATGAATGAAATAGAAATTTTTAAAGGGTAAGGATATTGCAGAGATAATGGTATTGACCCAGCTATATTGAAAAACACCTCTAATTTTATTGGAAATCCCCTGGCTCACATTTTTAATTGATACACGGTATATTTCCCAAGCCTTTTAGGAGGGCAATTATTGCACCAATCTTAAATCTCGCAGTAAGTCTAATGTGACAAACTATGGGTCGATTTCACTTACATCAGTTTTATCAAAAACTTTGAAAAATTATTTTGAAAATTTTAAATTCTCAGACAGTGCATATGTGTACTTTTGATATTTAAGTATGGGTTACAGAGAGTAGAGGTACCACTTCAGCAATTGTATTTGTTACTTATTTTAAATATTGCAATTTAGATAAAAGTAGTAATTGCTGTTTTCTTTGATTAAGAAAAAGGTCTTGGACACAGTAGACCACAACATACTAATAACAAATCTGGAGAAATGTGGAATCCATGGAGCAGCATTAGATTTATTAATAGATTACTTAAATTGTATAATGCTAAAAGTACTTATCATATGAGATGTGATATTTACATAATAGAATTGTAAACAGACTTAAGTACTAAATATATACTTCCACTAAATTAAAACTCACTTTAGATTTAGATTCATTGATGACTTGATTCTATTAGCTCTTGAATTGTTTAGCCAGTTATGGAAATGTAGAATAAGGTACAGCATATGAAAGAAATGTTAAATCTCTCAAAAATATTGATGGATATAATTTTAAATATTATTACTAATAAAAATGTAAACATATTAAAAAGAAAACCTCTCTACTTCAGACAGATAAATAAATTGAACTGTATTCAGTTACTCTACAATGAAATAAATATACATTTTGCAGGATCCTAAAACTGTACTAGATTTTAAACTGTAAGATCTCCCACAGTAAATTTAAAACTTGGAAAAACCAATTTTATTTCTAATGCAATTTCTTAGTTCAGTGAATTACCAAGTACAACATAAACTCTCAACAGCACTCAAAGTTCAGCCTATAAAAAACTGAAGGACAACCATGTGCTACAACAAATCTCATATAAGTCATGTTTCATCAAACAGTTGTCTAAAATTAAAATAAATCTTTTACTATTGAAGATTTGTATTTATTTTATTTTCATTTCTCCCCATTTTGCCTTGTGTATGTATTTGTTGGTAAGAATTTATTTAAAGTCTCTGCCAGATTATATAATCTATTATAAGTTGTATTTTGTTTAGTAACTTGTTTTTCATAATTTTGACTTTTATACTCTAAATATTGTGTTTTATTTATTGTATAATTACAAGACTCTGATTTTTTATACTGTTAATGATTTTATTTTATTGTGACGAGATTTTTGTCCTATTCATGTATTACATTTACATTTTAAAGTATGACAGTCTGTGTTGTAAAATTATTAACTTGGAATTTTTAGTAGTTTAACTATTAATTTTAAATGATTAAGTACAATTATTGTTGTGACATTGGTTAGATATCGCAACATAAAGTGAGTGAACAATCTATGGATTTGATGATCTTTATGCCAAATGAGTGTTGAGCTACTATGAACTATTTCTTCAAGCCTCATAGGTCCATTCAAAATTCACACCTTAGAGGTATCTTTTTAAATGAGTTCCATGTATGAATGTTTTTGAGGTTTTGTGGTAATACATTCCATAGTTGTGTAACAGGAATACAATCTTTTATCATCAACACTTACACCACTATTTTCTTAAAAACTTTAAATACTTGAAGTAACACTGGTTAGATAAAATGCTTTTTCTATTATTCGTTATATATAGTTCATCCTTTTTGACTTAACAATTCTATGTGGTAAAATTAAAGAAATTATTGGATTAACAACTCTTAACATTCTCACGTCAAATTTGTAATAAGGTAGTTCACACATTCTTAGAAAAATATTACTACCACAAAACACTTCAGCATAATATTCTACACTCATTATCACACACAACAATCTATAAACACAAATTCAGAAACAGATTAATGGTATTCTTTTACACTTTTGAACTATTATGAGTTTCTCAAACATTGGAATTAATGAAAACCATTTCACATACTGACACTTATTCATGTCATAATACATTATGTAATTAGAATACTGAGAAATGAATGGTTACCATGTACCTCTGAAACAATCTGTCGTACATCTAAGTAATATTTGCTATCCTCATAGGAGACAATGTTTTGCATATGGATGGATATTTATATATTTTATTATGTTCACAACGTTTTGGTGAAGACAAGGAAATTTATTGTAAATATGAGGTGTGTACTTTATACTTTTTTCACTGTTTTTAACCTTTGTTATTAGTCTTAATATATACATATTATATAATATATATGTCTGTGTAATTATAATTATAGTTCTGAAGAAGGGAATAAACCCATTCTCAAAACATAAACACAACACCCTTGTTGTCTTGCTGGAAGAATAAAGATCAGATGAACTGAGTCTATACTGTTACTCAATTGTTACCTGAACATTGAATTCCTTAGTTCATTCCCTATATCTTTGAAAAATAAATTACAAAGTATTAGTATATAAATTTTAGTTGTCTTTAATAATAAACCAAAGTGATTCCATTAAATTATGATATATTCGACCTACTTATAAAATGACCAACTTGCAAGTAACATTAATGGGGCAACCAATCATCAGAACTGAACAAAGACTTTATTGATGGTCCATTTCAAAAGGTATTTATTTAACTAATATTTATTTAAATAACTTCAACTTACCTTGAAGTAAGAAGAAAAAATACCAAATGACACATTTGAACATGCAATGTTTATCCAAAGTTTCGAGAAATACACTGTACACTTCTCCTAACATCTTATTTTCCCCCAGTTATACATGCAACCCTCTGAAGTTGGTACAAAATTCCTCTTTACGTTTCTGTGACCGGAGCCTGAACAAGATGGCTATCTTTGAGCGTTTGTGAAATGTTACAAGGGAATATGGAATTGTGGAAATGAATATCTCATAATTTATTTGATTCAACTCTTTCTTCTCTGGTTTCTTGTATTTTTTCAATGTGCTGTGAAATAAAGTGTATTATAAACACGCTTTGTTGGAACTATAAAGAACTATATCTATAATACCTGTGAACTGAAGATACATTGGCTTCTGTGAATTTATTTTAGATCAATGTAAAATGCCTATAATGCGATTGAATGATCACACTGTTCACTTTATGTGTTCAGTTGGCAAATTATATGAGAAAATGGAACTGACTGATTGTGTAATTGTTTCAAAGAGAGTTTTAATTCATGCACATAAGATCATTTTATCAATACACTGTCTATATGTAAAGGTAGGTAAAATAAATTTTCCTTATTTTATTAACCTCTGTTCTATAAATTGGTAGGGTATGATAGTTTTTCCAACTGGTAAAGTTTAGTGTGTGTTTATAATTGCTTTTTCCTCTTGATAAACTAGAAGTATTTGAAATGATTACATGTGCTTATTGATGACTATACCTCCTTAGTTGTTATAAATGTGTCTCTGTGGAAGTTGTAACTTAGTAATAAGTTGTTACTACAAATGTGAGTTAAGAAACTCACACGATATCTGTTTAATTACCAAAATCATTGGATGATGAGTGAAACATTTCTTATATGCATGAACTATTTTACTGTTTTAGTGCATTATGTTCATGACTTTTTTAATTTAAGGATAGTTCAGTTCAAGGTAATGTGAAGGTTCACAGCAAATGAATCCATGAAGTCTTCCTGAATATATCTTTGCTTACTAATTAATTTTTCTCAAATTAACCTATTTCATTCAGTCAAACCAGTTCTTACTATCATATTGTCCCTAGAGAAACTTTCATATAAAAATGCTTCACTTAAATTACCCAAATATGTCAAACCTTTTGCTTGTTTTTAAATTGTTTTTTTTATATATATATATTGCTAATGAGGTATCAACAAACCCATGAAAATAAATTTATGAAAATTTATATCTTACAAAATGGCTTTGGNCAAAATGGATCTATGAGTAAAACTGGGAACATCAAATACAGGAATATTTTGTGTATTTCAGTGAATTATACAGTTGTTTTCTCCATATTAATCAAGGAACATGCAGATAAGTTATATACACGTGAAAATTGGTATTTTGGATAAGACAAGATATTATGGAACATTTTGTACTAAAAGAAAAATTTGTTAACAATATCCATCACAACATATCCTATACATTATCGTTCTTCAGCATTGCTCAAATGATATAGACAAATAGGTAAATCGCGCAAACTATATAACCCAATGTAATAGGGTAGTTGTGAATGTATTGTTTGATGTAATGTCTTACAAATAACAAAACGTAGAACTATCCGTGCTCACAGGCATGGTTTTGGGTTTATATTGCAACCATTTTTGTGTAGCATATCTGAGAAAGAGCAAATCTATGTAAATTTACTTTTGAACTAATGTTGGTACTATCAGAAATATGAAAACACTCAACATTTCCTGAAGTTATTTCATCAAAACCATGACATAGCATTTTACATGTAAGAATGGTATAAACACTATGTAAATTAAATGTATGTAAGAATGGTATAAATTAGGGTCTGCCATCTTCATTAGAAACTGAATCAAAGAGTCTTCAAGTATATCTGTTTCCACACATGACCATTATACTAATTTTATTAGTAGGCTGATTTGTATATTTAATATAGAGTTTAATAGTAGAAAACTAACATTGGCTTAAGTATTAGACATAGTCTAAAATCAAATAATGGCTCAAAACTCCATCCATAATGATTAATAATGCATATTACATATAGTAATAACATTTATAAGCATGTGTAACCTAAGACCAAGTGTCCCATTATTAGCGCATGAACCTATTTTCATGTTAGGAATCAGTGCTGTCACAAGACAATATTAAAATACTTTGTTTTATATTAACATATTATAATTAGTAAAAGCAAGTGCTAGGAATTAGTTAAAATAAATATAATATTTACAGTTTCTGATCAGACATTTTGTGGATTCAGAAAGAAGGAAATATGTGAGCACACGTCTTGCTTAATTTGCTTTTACATATTAATTAACAATTAAATCTTGCTTGCAAGAGCCAACTAAGATGCCTGTAACACAAAAATGTCACACACATTATTTAGGAATTGCTTTAAATAAGTTTATCAAATCACCCCAACAATGGAGTGGGGAGCATGTATGAGTTCAAATACAATTAATGGAAACAGGCTCACATTTATACTTTAACCTAACACAGTATACTCACAACCTCTCCTAACATTATTTTCAAAGTACATGCTGTTGTAATAATATACATTTTACTTATTTCATTTATACACTTTCAAATTGAAGTTGTAATAACCAATCAAGTCCTATGGTTACGATAATGCATTACTGCCCATTGACAAACATTCCTTTCATTAGAACTAGCAAAAATTCTTCATCATTTAAAATAATTTCTGTACATTGTAGAAGTATTTCCACTAAGTGTGTATCAATAAAACTAGATAGGCACCTTTTGTGTGTAAATAATTGTGTAGTAAGGCATGTAAATAATAGCATCATGTCAGAGGCAAGCATACCATTCTATTCAGTATTGAGATGCAGTATTTCTTTTTTCTTATGACTTATTATGAGACTTCAAAAATCTTTGATGTATTAACAATATTATTTCTACTAATAAAAATTAATATTTTAGTAGTTAGGCATGTTGTAGATTTTGCTGGTACAATATTGAAATGTTTGAATATTGAATTTTTCTCTCTCATTACCTCTGTAAACACTTCGTGCTTCATAAGGCTAGCCAAATGTTCTTTTTTAATTAGGATTGTTCTGTATTGCATAATTTTGTCCCATATAAGAAAATTGTTCCCATGATATAGACATTTTCAGGATGTTTTTCCTTTTCAAATTTCTTGAAAAATATATTGTCACAGTCTGCATACAAACCAGAGTACCGACTTGTTTAGGTAGCATTTTTTACAAATTTTGAGGCAGACAATATAGCATGTGATGTGTCAATATTCCCTTTTTCTGACTATAATTGCTTTTGGGTTAGTTTTATTGATCAGTTCAGTAAAGAAAGAACAACTATGGTAATGAATACAAATGTAATTAAACCAGTATCCAGTGAAAAATTATTTTTACCTCTATGGATCTATTAGAGCAGAACTTTGATTTTCTTCCTGATCAAGGAAGGTCTGCTTTTGCTTTTCATGAATTTTCTCCTCAGGAAGTACTTGATATTGTAGATGGTTCCAAATTATCAGTTAGCATAGATATTTATAGTATCCTTAGTAATATATTAAATTTTAGTCTTGATTTTATTTTAAATCCACTTACCTATTGCTTGAACAGATGCCTAAGAGATAGTATTTTTCCTGAAGTATTAAAAGTCAAGAGTTGTACCTGTTTTTAGAAAGGGGTCTAAAGATAGTCTGGCTAGTTATTGTCCGATCTTATTGATGCCATATTTTTTAAAAATCTTTGAGACCATAGTTGATAGGTAATTATATGAATGTCTTAATCAATACATTATCAGTAATTCTCAGTTTGGTTTTTAAAGGGAAAATCTACCATTGGAGCTATGGATGCTCTTGTCAAAAATATTCTTAGATCTTATGGAAAATAAGGATATTGCCAGGGCAACATTTTGTGACCTGAGCAAAGCCTGAAGCACTCTCTCTGATTAGACAAATTGAAATTTTATGGTGCTTGTGGGTCGGCTCATAACTTATTTAAATCCTATTTGGTAGGATGTAAGCAAGTGATGTGTGTTTGAAGCAAGAGGTCAAATGTGGCATGTGTTCAATATAGAGTCCCTCAAGGCTCAGTTCTTGGGCCACTTTTATTTATATTAATAATCAATGATCTTTCATCTATACTTAAATGTAATTCTATATTGTATGCCGATGACACAACCTTTTAAAAAATTATTCTGACCTACAAACTTTGAAAACATTGTCTGTGACCACACTAACACAAGCTGCAATATGGTTTAGGGCCAATGGTTTCATGCTGAATAAAAACAAGACTGTTTTAGCCTAAGGGATGGTCTCTTTGATGATAATACAACAAATAATATATTTTTAGGTATCTATGTCGATAGAAATTTGTCCTGGGATGTCCACATTAATTATATTTCAGGTAAACTTTTTAAAACAATGTACCTAATCAAATAACTAAAAAACCTTGTCCTGGATAATTATGTGAGGTCTGCCTATTTTGCCTTACTGTTACTGTTACTGTTCTGTTGCCATTACTGTTACAGTAATGTACTGGGCATTTATAGTTGTGTAAACAATAATTTCAGTGCAATATCAGTATTAATTTTTAATATACTACCATATAACAACATTTCTTTAAAACTTTCCCTTCATAAAAAATTAATTCCAGTTTTACTGATTACATTATGTAACTTTCTTGAAAGGATGTTAAATGAAAAGGAAACCTATGAGGCAGCTTTTCATTCATGTTGGCAATGTATCCTTATGTTAACTTCTTAAGTTCCAAGTACATATTTACATAAAATTCTGTCTTTTATTCAGTGAAATGTAAATCATTAACGTAGAATCAGTTTTTCAATTAAAAACTAAAACTTAATAGAAACTTTAATTTACCCTGGAAGAATATTTGTGATTGAGTTATTTCAGCATTACCACATAATTTGATTTAAAATACGATTTTTCATACTTGATATTTAATTTTATATGATCGTTTAAAACTTTGTTTAACTTAAACCTTCAAATTGGTTATTCATGATTTTAGTACCCCCAGAGAAGTTGTTTTGTCATTCATACTAGATTATCTTATTATATATTGAGTTTCTGTATAATCTTAGGTCATACACATTTTGATTAGTTATTGATTATGATCTTTTTTAACATCTTGTAAGTGAATATGTTTTTCATGAGAAGATATTTTAGATGTTTTGTGAAAATGATACTATTTCATTTTGTGTGTGTTAGTTGAACAATACTATACAATTAAGATAATCAATATTGAGTCTGAAATTTAAAAATCATTGCATTTTCTTGATTGGTTTGTAGAAAATAGAATTATAAATATGGGCCATTAAATCATAAACCAACAATGCAATCTAAGAGTTATATTTGAGTCACTGTTTTCCTCATGTCGCATTGTCACTTTATTATGGCATAGTTATTAAACATGTTACGTCGAATGAAAATGGGAGACGTGACCGGGGATCGAACCCGGGACCTTGAGCTTTGCGCGCTCATGCGCCTACCGACTTCGCCATCCCGCTCGCTACCCGTGCCCGTCTACCATTCTCATTCAACTTGTGAAACCCAAAGACCTCTGAGGTGGTCTCGTAGAGACTAAATTCCTCATCTGAGGCGACTCCCTTAGGAAGTACTTTATTTGGGTAGTATTTTCCATTTCTGGTTCACAAACATAGAAATCTCTTAGATTGCGGTGAACCTCACCGCCAGGTAACAGATTAAACATGTTACGTCGAATGAAAATGGGAGACGGGACCGGGGATCGAACCCGGGACCTTGAGCTTTGCGCGCTCATGCGCCTACCGACTGCGCCATCCCGCTCTTGTGAATGAGAATGGTAGCTAATGGTATTCAAACACCTGTTAATAAATGTTTGGAGCTTCTTTTTCACAATATTGTTTACAGTACATGTTTCCGACCCATAGAGAAGAACTGATTTGACTAACGTTCTGAAAAGTTTCAATTTTGTTTTTCTTTTGATGTATCTGTCTCTCCAAACTGGGCGTAACTGCATAACTTGCTTTACCTACTCTGCTGTTAACATCTTGCAATGTACCACCTTCTCCACTTATGATGCTTCCAAGGTAGGTAAAAGAATCCACACGTTCAATACCTTGATCACAGATTTTTAAGATTGCATGAGACTTTGGATTTATTCGCATTTCTTTTGTCTTAGATATATTTATTTTCAGGTCAACTCTTTCGGATCTATAACATAGTTCTGAGATCTTATTCTGCATATCTAAAAATCTTTGCGCCAACAGGCATATGTCATCAGCGTAGTCAAGATCCTCCAAAGTGTCCACCATCTTCCATATAATTCCCCTCTTCTTCCCTGTTGTTAGTTGCTCCATTAGTCATCTAACACTAATATAAACAGCAGTGGTGTTAGGATACATCCCTGTCTAACACACTATTTACTGAGAGAGGCTCAGACAAATTTCCGTCGTGCAATATCTGGCAAGTATATCCATCGTACATGCTTTTAATTACATTGATTATTTTTGTTGGAATTCCCCACTTCTTCAAAACTTGCGATATATTTTCTTGCTTCAGAGAGTCAAAGGCTTGCTCGAAGTCCACAAATAATAGGTACATTGTGGTATGTCATTCCAAACTCTGCTCAACTAATTGCCGGAGGGTAATAATGTGGTCGACACACGATCTTCTGCTTCTAAAGCCCTCTTGTTCCTTCCGTATCCACTTATCTACTACATATGTAATTCTGTTTTTGATCACTCTTGAGAGAACTTTACCCGGTATTGACAGCAGGGATATACCACTCAAGTTTTTACATTTTGTTTTATCTCCTTCCTTGGGTACCTTTACTATTATACCTCTCTTCCAGTCCGCTGGCATTTTTTCCTGTGTCCAAATATTCTCAAAAAGGGGAAGCAGGATCTCGGCTGACCTGTGGATATCTACTTTAATTATTTCGGCACATATATTATCTTTACCTGGAGCTCGAACATTTTTTGTTTGTTTCAATTCAATTATTATTTCGCTTAGATTTGGGGGATTTGTCCTAACGCTGATCCTAATGCTTCCATTCAAACTCCTGTCAGACATGGTGTTGTCTGCTTGCCTCTGTTGCTGTTCTACACCATCGTGTGACTCCTCTTCCTGTGCCTTATTTAGGAGTTCCTTAATGTGTTCGCTCCATCTATCCATTTGCTCCCTTTCTGTGTCCAGCAATCTCCCTTCTTTATCTCTAATTTGCTGCTTGCTTCCTCTCTTGTTTCTGGCCAGAACTCTTGTGATTCGATAGAGCTCTTTTGTGTCTCCTTTTCCTTCTGCCTCCTCTGCCAGGCTTGCTTTTTCGTCCACCCATCTATGTTCCTCTCTTCTAACACTTTTCTTTATTTGTTTGTCAAGAGTACTATATTCTTTCCTACCAACTTCTTGCTGATTTCTGGTCTTACTCTGAATAATTTGTTGCTTCAAATTCTGTCTCTTTTCAGTTAATTTCCAAGTTTCAGCCGACATCCAATCCTTCTCTTGAGCATTCTTATACCCCAGGGCTTTTTCACTCACATCCAACAATTCTCCCTTAATAGTCCCCCATCTCTCCTCCACGTCCTCTGTTTGAAGATTTTGTAAAACATCAAATCTGTTTCTTAGTTCTATTTTAATCTTGTCTTTATTTCCAATTTTGCTAACGTCAAACCGCCTTTCTCTTTTCTGAAAGAACTTTTTGGTACCCATTACTTTGATCCGTAGGCTGGCAACAATTAGATGGTGATCGTTTCCAACATCTGCACCCCTTCTGTTTCTGACATCCAACAAGGATTTCCTCCACATTCTTTTGATGGCAAAATGATCAATCTGGTTTTCCATCCTAAAGTCGGGGGACACCCATGATATCTTATGGCACGTTTTATGTGGAAATCATGTACCGCCAATCACCAGGTCATTTGATGCACAGGACTCTGTAAACATCTCGCCGTTTTCATTCATTTCCCCTACACCATGTGTTCCCATCACATGCTCCATGCCTTGATTGTTGCTACCAACCTTAGCATTCAAATCTCTTATCAGGATTACTAAATCTTTTGGAGGTTTTTTTCCTAATACTTCTCTTATTTGGATGTAGAATTTTAATATTTCTTCGCTGTACGCATCTTCCGTTGGCGCATAACATTCTATGATCGTGACATTTCTTATCTTTGTCTGGAATCTTGCCACTATGACTCGGTGAGATACTGGGTACCATTCTAACAAGCTCTTCAGCGCAGACTTTGATAATAATATAGCAACACCACTTTTGTGCATTTACTCAACAGGTACACCTGAATAGAGAAGAGTTAGGCCTTCCT
>NNCF01133199.1:2455-29584 GCA_002313205.1 Laupala kohalensis | reverse complement strand
GAACTACCACAGGCACATTAAGGGAACACTGAGAAATTTCTTAAATTGCTGTGAACCTCACTGATAGGTAACAGATTAATTATGTTACGTTGAATGAAAATGGGAGACGGGACAGAGATTCGAACTCGGGACCATCAGCTTAGCATGCTGATGTGCTTGCCAATGATGCACTGTGGTGTAGTTGGTAAGCACATTATGATTAAGGGTCCAGAGATAAATTTCGGTCCCATATCCCATTTTCATTCAACATAACAGAACATAATTAACACAATAGGAATATCACACAAAGTTATTTGATGCTTCATGGGGTTGAGGACTTTTTGTGACAATTTCTGACAAGCCTCTGGTCACTACACCTCATTAAGACCCCTAGGGTTTAATGGACCTCTCGAAACGAATCCCCAGAGAGCAATGCCCAACATGTGATCCCTAAGCCAAATATTTTAATGCTTTAGTCCGTTGGGGTCAGGGGGGTATCTACTAAAATATTCTCACTCACATTTAATTTTACTACAAACAAAATTACGAACTGTTAATAAGGTTAATAATGCATTTTAATATACAAGCTCATTACTAAAGTACAAAACCCTATTACTGTTACAAAAACTCAATTTCATCTTCTAAAAAATCTTCAAGCATCTTAAGCTAATAACTCTGTGTTTGAACATTGACATCACAGCAAGGTTGGTGATTTGATTTGCATAAACTTAATGATATACCCTTGATGAACTATGTACTTGAATTAAGAGGTTAATTGACACTTAATTTGGCCAGTTGCAATCGCCCCTCCTACATTCAATCTGTTTAAACAGGATCGAGTTCTGCAATTCCTTGGTCTGAACACGAGAAGCAGATGATTAACAAAACAGATGACCCTTTGACCCCATAAGACAGCAATATTAATTTTGTAGCAAGTCAAGTGGCTCTTTAAATCTATGATTTTTTGTACCCATGTTTCTTTTAATTATTTATTTTTACCATCACTGCTTCTAATTTCTTTTACTAGACAAACTACAACTTTAAATTTAAACATTTTAAACATGGATAAATAATAATTTATAAGAAACTGTATAATGTTAAACCAGTATCACATCTCAGATGAAATATTTCAAATTCTTGTTACTTGTGACAAGAACGGTATGAGTGAAAGGAAAAAGAACACAAGACTGGCTTTTTTTAAATAAGGTAAACACACATTTCTAACATTCTCAAGATATTTTCTTTGTGTGTTCTCGAAAACATATTTTTGCAATAAGATCTATTATTTCCAGATTAAATTACAAGAGATGGTACCCTTATTAATATGAATATTGAACATATTAGTTAACTTTCTTATTTTAAGACCATACATACATACATTTCTAATATATGAAGCAAAGTTTCACTTTATTAAACATATTACTATTAGCAAGATTCGTTTTTCATTTTGATATAATAGTAGCATAGACACAGTCATGACATTCATTGTACATCATAAATTACAAATAGAATCACTTTTATTACAAACAAGGCTTTTATTAATGCAGATGATGGATTAATAAATATCAAGAAAATAAGACACGTTTATCACTTATTTATCTGTAATATTGTAGTAAATTTATTCAACTTAACCTTTTTTATGACATGTACTGTTTATTTTACTTTTTATAAAATGTTCCAATCCTTGATTATTTCTTCAGGTATAATTGATATCCACAACTTTTTAAAAAATAGTGACATGACATGACAAAACTAAATAATGACAACGGTGGTCTAGTGGTAGCATCCTCGCTTTCGCAATCCTGCTGAGCGGTAGAGTGTGGGTTCAAACCCTGCTCAGCTGAACTAGGTGAGGTTTTCAGCAGGGGTTTCCCTCACCTACTCCAGACTAATGTCAGTTCGGTACCATAAATTCCCCGGCAACCCAACATCTCATCTTCCCAATTCCCTTACTCAAGTCCAACTGTTAGGTGGAAGAGCAGGCCTCACGGCCTGAACCTCGCCAAAAGGCATAAAATAAATAAATAACAGTATTATGTAAATATACAGAAAATTTATAACAAACAATCATTGATAACTTTTCTGTATCCATTTGTTAATTTATACAATTTGGGGTAGATTAAATATACATCTCTGATGTGCATCTATTTTAGAAAATTGTTTCTTTATTTATCTTCTTAATTTCTTCCTATTCCATTTTATGATCTTCATATCAATACACAATTTCTGTCATTCTGATTAACAATACTTCTACCTTAACCAATTCTTGTTTTTAGATATCATTTTGCCTGCCCGATGTAACAGGTCATACAATTCCCACATTTATTCTATAGACTACATTTTTATCATTAGATTTTTCCCTTCTATCTTTCTTTTTTTATNTTTTTACAGTTATGACACAGCCTAATATGTCTTGTCACTAATTCTATGTTTCACTCTCCAAACAATTTATCAAGCTCACCTGAAACACATTTCTTTATGGAAATACAGTATATACTTTCTCATCCCTTCGTATTGATTCACCATTATTACAAATTCTCTTTATGTTTTTGTTAATAAACATTAGAGGAGAGTTGTAAAAGGGTCAAACGCTCACACTAGAAGAAAAATAAACAGAATAGATTTAAAAAAAACATTGACAAGAAAAAAAAGTTTCTTAGTTTGTTTGCTTTTTAACTCCTCTGGAAGTAATGGGTAAAAATCCACGACCTCACCAGGACCTGAACCAGTCAGCAGCTCCAAGAGAAGCATTGATTTATATCAACTCTTATACAGCATTTGTGTACAACAAACACTATTTACTAGAGAGCTACTTGCCCTAAAGGATAGTTAATACACTTTTCTTTAAAAATAAAAGTACTACGTACACCAAAAACCAAGAAGGTGCCACTGGTACAACGCACAAAATTTCATATACAATAGTCTATTACCCGAACATCAATCCTTCAATTATCTGAAATGGCGTAATGGTGAAGGAAAGTAACAAAATCAATAACAACGGTATCAATATTGTCGTTTCCTGTCAGCACACAAAACAAATTTGAATACTAAAACTTTATTTACATTACATATCACAATTCTTCAATGAATTACAAAGTAACATTTAAATTAATATATCGTTAAATAATTTTATTTAATATTGGAAAAAGAAGCATTTTATACAAATCTGATTAATTTTCAGGAATGAATATTATTATCAAACTACATTAAATTCCTAATCTTTTCAAATCTGGTTCCACAAATATTCTCAGAAATAAAACAACAGTTTTGATTACTGTATCAAGGCCTCCCTCTGTATTTATTCTTCAAGGCTTGTAAAATCCCTTTATTTCAAGGTTTCCCTGTTCGCTGGCCACCCTGTTACAATATTTTTTAGATCAACCACCACTTAATAAAATGAATGTTGAAGATATACATTTGTAACTATTCATACCACATTTGACAACATGTTCAGATAATTGACATTCTACAGTAGCTTTCTTCACTTCTAATTTATTTTTTAAAAAGGGTTTAACAACAGATCAAGCTGCTCTGTAAATCTCTATCCCCGAAAAGAACACAAAGCACGAGGTAAAATTGTAGTGAGATATTTGAATAAAAATGAAAGACCTTTGCAGAAGTATCTGTTTTCCTTGTTCCCGCATTTCATGCAGTTTGCGCTCATTTTCCAGTCGCAGGTCGAGCTCCTCTGAAGCTACTGCCGTCATCTTGCCTCGTCCCAAGCTCAAAGGTTTTGCACTCTCCTTACCACCAGGGCTGCCCATATGCACTCCAGACGAGCCAGCTGCCATGGAGGAGGTTCTAGCAGAGCTGCTCATTCTGAAGGTCAAGATGAGCACACACAGGGTAAATAACAAATCCATTTATTTAATCACGAATCAACAAAAATTCTTGACCACATGTAATTATAACGGGATCTTGAGTTTTGGTCATTCAAACCTTTCCACAGCAAAATAGAGGTATGTTGTATCTCACTTTACTTTCTCATCTTTTTTTAGTTGTGTGTAGAAAAAATTCCTTTGCAAGTTTGCTTTTATTCTATGCTCACGATTAGAATTTTTGTGGTTTGGTTGCTTTTCTCTCTTAATAATCTTTTTTCCTAGTATGAAAAAATCAGTACTAAATCCTTGAAGTATGCAATCGTAGGAAGACAATAAAACTCGAAACACTGGCAATCTGTTTAGAAGATCAAAAATCAAGATCCCATCCTATAATTTATTCATGAAGCAAGATCTAGGTTACTTTGCCTGTAGCTCACTCACAAAGTTTCACCACTCGTTTGCGACTTCATCAGGTGATAGTACATAAATGTACAGTATCCCAGTAATATCTTGAATTAAAATATTCAACAAAAACAATGAAACCATTAATTACACAAAACAGAAACATTACTCAAAATTATCAAAATATTGATAAAGGTTGAAAAAGTTGATAATTTTATAATATATTAATGACAAACTTAAACATCACAATGTAGAGTAAAAGATTACAGAAATCCTAGTCACATCATCTATTTCATAACTTTCCTCAAAAAGGAGTTACTCTAGTTGTGTTAAAAAGAAAAGTTGCATATTACTAGTACAGACAATAGTATTATTTTAACATTCCCACCCACAAAAAATTGAAATTAAATTAAAATCCCTGGGCGGATATTAGTAGAATCAAACATGAACAAAGCAAAATAAGGTCTTATCAAATCACGAAATTTTAGCAGCTGACAAAGAGTCATCTAGTATAAATTATAATTACTGTTTATATAATTATACAGGTCATGATGTAGTTACACATAAAAAATAATAAAGCAGACGTAGCAGGAAATATTGCAGACGTAGCAGGAAATATTCCAGACACGCAAACTTACATAACAAATGGTTTTCAAGTGAATTATGTTTCACGGAATAAAAATTCACAAAATAAGAATATTCTTATAAGGAGTATTCAAATTAACGAAAATGCAGAGGGGGGAAAACTTTTTAATCTTGTTTTTTCATAATTCAATATCCATAGGAAAGATGTCATTTAATAGTTTTGTTATTATTAATCTTGAATTTTGACTGCACATTATATAAATATATGATTTATTTTTGGAATAAAAAATTGAAAGAAGTACACATTTTATTAAATTTTTTAAAAATAAGTATTCAATCCCTTGGATTCTTGATCAGAATTGATGGGATGCTCCCTTGCTCGTTTCCAGAGTAACTTTGTTTATTATACCCAACATGGTCACACGCTATTTGCAACTGCTTTTTTGTCAATAAAGTTTATAAATGACATATGCATCCATTCCACAATCTCCAGCTTGAATTTGCTGCAATGCTTTGAATAAGCAAATAATTAAAATGAAGATATTCCAAAGCACAAATAAAGTAAACTAAAAAAAAAGAAGAAAGATGGAGCTCACCAACACACTATTCAAGAATTGTCTACAGACTCAAACTTTCCGGTTAAGTTCCTCTTTAAAAAAAACAAGTAGCAAATCTGAGGGGAACTTTTAACTACTCTTTCTCAAAATGAGAGATTTTTCTAAAGAGTATTTGCTTATAGTTAAAGAAAAAATAACAGAACCTTTTCTGTAAAACACAATTAACATGAAATTACTTTTGAAAGAAGTTTAAGTTCAGCTAGTTCAAGCTAACTTTCTGTCTCTATAATAGAAGTAATATATTGCGGACAAGAGTAGTAGATTAAGATGGAACTGTAACTCGCACAGTAAGCAAAAAATGAATGGGGATTAAGATATGAATGAGGCCTAATGGAGAACACAGCACAATGAAAACCATGAATCAGTATTTCAAATAATATTTCAAGTTTCAAAGATTTCATAAGATGCATCTCACTAGTACAACATTTACCAGAAATTCTGTCTCCCACTAACTGACATTATAAAACTTTTGATCAGTAGATATGCTAGGTTTTATGTAAAAATAAAAGAAGAGAGAGATGGGATGGTTCTCATTGAAAGTAAAACAAAATATCCCTTACTAGTTGAACAATCTCGTCCAAATTATCTGCAGAACTCAAAGCAAATTTGACTCGCTCTTCCAACTAAAAATTTTTGTTCCAAGAGTTAAAAGTAACACCTTATCAAGATTGAATTGTACCTTGCCATCAGTTAATCATGTTTTGAAAATATGATGCACAAAAGTCAATTACAAAAAATCTTGGTACTCATAAATGAAAGATTAAAAGACAAGTAATTTCCAAATGAGATTTAAAATTTGGCATTAATAAATTGTTGTTTCTAAAGCAGTTGATAGAAATTAATTACTGAGTGTAACAATTAAAATTAGACAATATTTCACAAATTTTCAAAGAAAGTCCATTCTGCAAACAACAAATATACAATAATTCATACAAGCTGTTCTCCTATTCCTTAGTTAATATAATTAACATGCAACTGCGTATTTAACCAAACTTATTGTGTTACTTTTTTCCCCATTTTAAATAAATTATTTAGTCAATCTGTACAGAACATTTAGAACATTTAAATAGTACCAGAAGCAATATTGGATAAATTAAATTTTACATACCAGTTAGTGATTGAAAGGTATCATTTTCATAAAACATGTTCTACATAAATGTCTTTTTCAACACTGAATGAACACAGAAAGAAGAATACCAAAATTCTACAAAGGGAAATTCTTCATACAACTCGCAAAACGTTAATACAATTAAGTTCACAATACAATAAAGTCGACTCTCGACGCCAACAGGTCAGAATGTAAGACGTGTACCTAAATACTAGACATTGTAATGAAGGGAAATAATTCCGTTTTTAATAAGTACTTCATATTTGCTACTACGGTGGAAACAATGGGTTTCTCAATAAGAATTGCACATTGCCAAGAAAAACTTTTAATTGATAATATAATAAATTTATTGTCAAAAAACAGTACAAACTTCGTATGACCACGTGGAGGGAAAAAAACTCATTGTGAAGCAAATCTAAGCAAAAACTTACACAGTGTGATGTTTAAAAAAATACATCTTCCCAAAAACTCACCGTTAAAAATAAGTCGTAAATTACGTTAAGCAGATAAACACTTGGAATGGATTAAATACTGCATGACAATCGCTTCATAGTAAAAATTCAATTCTTCCAATTCTTTCGGCATTAAACATAGAATTTAATGCGTACAATCTTCATTGGCAATAAGCCCTAAGGATGCCAAGTTAAACACGGGCTTTTGTCAAACGAGATGACACGTACAAAAGCTAATTAAGCATAAGTCTCACGACCACTAACGCCTCCACGTGCTGCTACCGGCAAGGGCTGTGCGAGGCATATGTTGGATGAAATCAAGTACGCCGGCGATGGCAGCATGCCGCAGTACGATCGTCACTTCTTCAACGGTCAAAACAAAGAATAGATGAACTCTTACAGGAATCAGCAGTGCGAATTAAATGTCTCCTTCGGGTGGCTGTCGGACTGTGGAAAGAAATATTTACCGCATAACAACATATATGAACCACATATCATGACCGAATACTCCTAAATACTGAAGTTTCATTTTCCGCAATCAGGGATCGTACTGCATATAACTTTCCCGCCATTGTCAAATTCTCTACATGCGTTGAAAGTTACAATTGTGAGTCGGTGTCATTATTATTCAAACCTTTCAAAATTCACACAACTTAAATATCACGGAATTATGCTAATAATTCGAATGTTTTTTATCATTTCAAATAGCGTAGGTGTAACATGAATAAGATTTGACAATCTGTTCTGACTGGAAAGGTGCGTAGTTGACGAAAAGTTTTGATAGAAAATATAAACATAAAATGTAATTATTATGCTTCTTCAGGGTCGATAATGGTAGGAAAAATTAATATTGTTGATAACTTTTAGGTGTTCAGTTTACTTCGACTGTTCTAGCTTGATTCGATAACTGTTTCCGGTGGCAATCATATCTTCTATGTGCCCTTTATCAACTTGAACTTAATTAGGCAACTAATTTTCATTCTAATAACATAATTTGTATGATACAATGCGTTCAAGCTCAAGGATAATATTAACAAAAAATATAGTAATAATACAATTATGACGTGAAAACTGTTTTGCAATTCGAATTGTTGTCTTATGGCAAACACCCGATCAATTTCTTAATTGATTCAATATTTTATGTCACGCAAACATATTGCCACTAGTTTAAGGGAATTTATCATGTTTAATTTCTAACACCTGCCATTCTAGGTATCGCAGACCGCCCCTTCAAGTGTTGAACACGTGATGTAGATGATAATGATAAACTTTATAATTTATTCGTAAAAACAAAAATATCAGTTACCAACTTCATGTTGGACAAAAGCAGGACGAACAACTACCTCACTCTTCGGAAGCAAAGAAGGAACCATTCGACAAAAAGCGGATTTAACTTTTCCCAAAGTAAAATCATAAAAAATAGTACAATTAGTAACTAAAATAGTAAATTTTAGTTTCAGGATAATAGTACAGTTATTTTAAAAAATAGGAAAAGATACTATGCTCGTAAATAGCGCGTCAATATAATTTTTTCCACAGTTATTGTTTATGTAGTAATTCGAGTGACTTAAATAGTTCCGATTTATTTGGCAATATTTTCAAAATAGGTTTTATGAAACGCGTTTCATTGGGGTGTTCTGCGCCTCAAACAGTAACACTTTGTTTATAACTACCTCCCAGTCCGAGCTGGAAGGGATCGTCGGTGATTAAGAGTAATAGAATCGCCGGCGATGCGGCGCGTCCGGTCCAAGTAGATTACGCAGACCGCAGATTCGAGATTTTGACCGAGTCGCTTGTAGCCTAGTAACAGCGCGGTCAGGAAAGGAAGACGNTTAAATAGTTCCGATTTATTTGGCAATATTTTCAAAATAGGTTTTATGAAACGCGTTTCATTGGGGTGGTCTGCGCCTCAAACAGTAACACTTTGTTTATAACTACCTCCCAGTCCGAGCTGGAAGGGATCGTTGGTGATAAAGAGTAATAGAATCGCCGGCGATGCGGCGCGTCCGGTCCAAGTAGATTACGCAGACCGCAGATTCGAGATTTCGACCGAGTCGCTTGTAGCCTAGTAACAGCGTGGTCAGGAAAGGAAGACGGTGAATTATGATACTCTCTCCACCGACGCCCACGTCGAGTGGTGGCCATGGTTCAAAATGTTCTACAACGCTAGACAAACTGAAACAAATTAATAATTTTTCACAAAATAGTATGATGAGTAATTCCGAGATAGACATATTGTTTAATAAATTTAATTGTTTATGAACTGTTTACATTTTATTATTATATATTGACATTATCGAATGGTTTTAACATTTAAATTGATTGCATGCAATGACACAGCTGTGATCTACGTATTTTTCCCCTATAAAAATAAAATTCATTCTTTTGATACATTGAGTGAGCAGAACATGCTTCGGGTGCGGGTGTAACGGATGGAGATGTGGATGAGGTTTCAGAAATATTGAATCAAGCCCTGAGGATGGATAGAATATATTCGAAACGTTGGCGACNTATATTGACATTATCGAATGGTTTTAACATTTAAATTGATTGCATGCAATGACACAGCTGTGATCTACGTATTTTTCCCCTATAAAAATAAAATTCATTCTTTTGATACATTGAGTGAGCAGAATATGCTTCGGGTGCGGGTGTAACGGATGGAGATGTGGATGAGTGCTGAAGATGAGGTTTTAGAAATATTGAATCAAGCCCTGAGGATGGATAGAATATATTCGAAACGTTGGCGAGTTCAGTGTTCTTTCTTCTTTTGATACTACTCCTGTACATTTAGAATTTTCATCGTAAAAGAATACTTGAGTTCATTCGTTCTGCGATATCTCAGTTTCATAAATATCAAACTATGTGTCATGTAAAGGTAATTTCACTTGTTTGCCTACCATCATTCAATTTCCTAACCGGAGTAGATATTTCGTTCTGATATATCATTCATTCTAGTTTTTTAATGCTGTATTCTCATTCTGCTTCAAATATTTATACCATAAAAAATGTTTTCAAGTCACTTGAAATGGTAAATAAATGTGGTAGTGTGTATAAAGAAATTCTTTTGTTGCGCAAATACAGAACTTTCAAAAAAATACCGTTAGTGTGGATGTAATACATACTATTAATTAAACTTCCTGAACAAAATAGTAAACGACAACTTTTCAGTAATTTCCGAGGAATTTTCCAAAATGCAATTTTAGCATTATATCAGGGGTGGATACAGACTTATATTTTTGTGGGGGGGGGCATAATAAAAGAATATAGTCATAGTCGTGGGCATGGGATATTCCAGAAAAGAAATTTGTAAGTTTAGGTCATCTAAGTGTTATTTAAGATATCTACAGTACCGCCCTAATTTCGTAATTATTTTAATATTTTGTGGGGTGGGGGAAAGTGATGAATACAAAACTTTTATTATAATTAAAGATGCAAAATAATTATTTACTTTTTTAAAACAAAAAAAAAATTTAATTCTCAAGGACAACAACAGAATTGCTGCAAAAGGTGATGATGCAGCTGTCGGTTTTAAAAAGTTGAGAAGAAATGCTGCATACGGTTCCTTTCAATTGGACACAGACACTGACTCTGACCGAGTGGGCAAAAGTTCGTTTAGACAAAAAATGTTCAAAATTGCCCTAACACAAGAAAAAACATTTGGAACAATTCATCTCTTTTGCAATTTTAGTCAAAACGTGTTACATAAATTTTCTTGAAACAATAAACTAATGTGTAAGTGTAGCGGACAGAAATTATTTTACTGCGTCTATTCAAACTAAATACCGCTTATGCGGACGTGATGAATACTTATGATTGTACTTTACGAACAGAAAATGGAAGCAAATACGTTGGGCCCGGTTTTCGAGAAACATTCAAAAGAGTACTTTGACCTTCATGCGAAATACCCTTTGTTTTAAAGTAAAAAAACCCAACAACATAAAGAGTACATCGTCGACAGAAAAAGTAAATTCTACCGTAAATAAGAAATGTGAAGTTAATTGATTCATCCGTTTTATGACTCAGAATCGCTGCGAACAGACGAACACTTCCATTCTAAACGATTTGACTCGTTCAGAATGATTGATCAGGGTTGATCCAAGAAAGACCTTATTTCGAATATTTAACATTAATTATAAGTATAAGAGGAAGATTGGATGCAGGAGTATTGAACTGGAGCTCAAAATGTCAAACATATTTTACGAGAGAAATAAAAGAAATGACAATGATTGAGTGGAAACAATTGAACAACCAATCCCTCCTAATTTCTTAAGTTCATTTAACAAACTAAACAAAATTATACAAATTGTGGAAGTTCATGAAAAAGACAAATAAGAACGTTCTCCTAAAAGTACTCCTTTTTTTAGAATAAAGTAAATCTTAAGAAAACAGTTTTAAGTCTAGCGTTCACATATTTCACAAGATCATCGCTGTCCAACTGCTAGCTCAAACGTTTTAAGGCCCCCCAAGTTATAAGTAAATTTGACATCAAAATTTTCATCAAATGTTGGAGGGCACAAGTTTGTGTTTTGAATTTATACCGTCATAATTAATATTTGACGTGGTGTGTCGGATGAGATAAAATATAAAAAAGTGTTCTGAAATACCATGTGATACATTACTATATGAAAACTTTATATTAAAATACTAAATATTAAAAACATTTTTTAAAAATAAAAAATTATACTATTTAACTTTTTCCAGTTTTGTTGATGAGAAATTATATTGTTTAACAAATAAATTAATAAGACCCATTTGTTTTATTCATCGAATTATATTCTGCCAAGCAAATGGTCCGCGAGCGAAGTCAAGTTGGACAGATGATCTACACTAGACGACTATTGGTTAATGTTATGAACCAATGAATTTACCTCTTTTTCATACTCTTCTCCTTTTCGTTCGTTACATGCATTTTCCTCTTTAACCTCTGCTTCCATAATAAAGGGTTGACGTTCATTGATCTGAAAACAAGACAACATTAAAAAAAAAAAAAAAAAAGATTGTAAACGTCCTTGATTCAAAGTATTGACTCAAGTTTATCATTCACATTTGATTTCCACCATAACACACTGGATATTCATTGGAAGGAACTTATTTAAAATACACATCATCAAATCAAATCGAATAAAGAAAAGTGAAACTGACTTTCTTAATTGACGTAGCGTTATTTGGAACAAATTCCCCTTCTTCCTGAAATGATGCATCAATGACAATTTTTCAGGATCCCTAAAATTATGTTAATTGTTGCTTTGACATTTTACAAATATTGGTGATATAACTACAGAACAGGAGAATTATATTTACCTTTATTTGATGAAATAAATAATTTTGTTAAATTTAGTGTGATAAAATTCAAAACAACTTTCCAAATTTAAGGAAACTGAATATTTTTTACACTTAACCGTCTCTGATCTCTTCCCCGATCCCGCTCACGCTCATCTCACTCCACTTTACGCAATTCCTAATCACTGCCATTCAAAGCCTATCACTTACTCGATCCAAGAAACACTTCGTTTTGTAAACGACTCTTGACCACACACGACATGATCATCTACTTCAACAACGACACTTCACTTCACTCAATACATAATAATACATAAAATAATATATCAATGGAAAACGATCAATATTTAAAAATTAAAAATTAACTTTTGGAAGATTCAGAGAACAAGTTGAAATGAAAATACGAACCATAATATCAATCTAGAATAACAATCTAAAGTCAAAATCCGACCTTAAAGAATCCCCATACCCAACAAGATAAAGTAGAGGATGGGGGGCGCTGCCTGTCTTTCGTCACAATTAGTATTCAACGTCGCATGTCCAGTGAGAGAGAAAAAAATTGTGTTCGGAATTACCCAACAATAAGAAAACATTTTATTATAATAAAAAGTATTTTTAAAGAATTATTTTTTTAAAATTCTGTTTAATTTTTCCAGCTTTTAATAATATAAATTAGCAGATCAGAATCAAATAAATATCACCCCTAAGATTTTTATTTGTTGGGAAACATTTTGCCAAACCCCCTCCGCCCCTGGGCTGGCTACGTGGGGGCTAAGGTAAGTAAGTTGGACAGCGTTGCTCCTCTAACTTGACAGCTGCCCCTGAGCTACATGGAACTGTCAGACCCAACCTAACCTAAATATGTTTAAGACTTCATCACAAAAAAACAGCTGTGAATGCGCAGAATGTGTTGTTGCCAAATTTATTTTGGATTCAAAGTTATCCCAAGAAATGTTGACTCTCCTAATGCACTGATTTTTTTCACTACTCCGAACTACTTTGATTGCAATGAACCAATTTTCAACATGAATTTGTCAATAGATACAACCAGAGTCAATAACGTGAATTCACAAATTTTTAAAATTCTTTGTAAACTGTATTTAAAGAAATTTGTATTTAAAAAAGTTGTAAAATACAAAACAAAAAAAATTTATGCTAGTTATTGTTCTTTGTTATTTTTCATAATTGACGGCATGATCCCCACATGAATGCTTCTGCAGGCACAATAAGATCTTCACACAATTTTCAACTGCATTTTTGTCAATAAATATACAATTTAAATGCAGGTTTCCGCGGCCGGAGTCAATATAAGCTTGTTTGTACTCTTATGTTCCTTTAAACACAGACTACATATGTATACACAAATCATGATACAGTAGAACTTCGATTAACCATGGTGCTCACTCTCCCATCGAAAAAAATAATTTCTACTATAGAGTAAATTATTTAATTGTGCTTCACATAGTCATACAAAGTTTGAACTGCTTTTTTAACAATAAATGTATGATATATAAATCCAACCACTTCCTACTATTTCCACAGTTGTACATATGTTCCTCGAAACTTGGAGACAGAGACCCTCAGGTACCAATAAAATTTTGACTTTGAGAAATAAAATTAATGAATTTGAGAAATATTAGAAATGAAGGAAGAAAAATAATTTCAAACTACAAGAAACGAAAACATAACTTCATATTTCAACCCCTGATAATAAGACATTCAACACACTCGTGTACAAAATTCATTAAATAAAGTGTTTCGATTAACTGTGGTTTTCATGTATCCATGGGACCTCTCTCCTCCTGCAGATAATCAAAGTTCTACTGTATATGAAGATGTGTAGGGACACACTCCCAAGCAAAGTATCACTAATTACCCATTGAAAGGAATGGCCATTCACTCCAGTTAGCACAACACAAAGAGAAAAATATATATACAAATACAAAATATAGTAAATACACATATATACATTTTAAAAATTAGAAACTGATTAAAAACATTCTGATTTCCTTCTTGTTAATTCTAATCAAACAAGCCCAAGAAATAGCATCTTATTATAATAACAAAAAAGAAGCAAGCACGAAAATCTCAACATCTCCAAGTTTCTGGTTCTTCTAAAATATTGTTAAACTCCTTTTCCTTCTTATCCAATAAGTACGAATTTTCTCTAAAAACTGAAAAACGAATTATTAATCATAAACAAAATCAATTTAATAAATAATCAATTTTTTATGTAAATGATATTTTGACGATTTCCTATCAGAGCACAACTGCGAATTGTAACTGACTGAATTGCACAACACATTAATATGGTCATTTCTTAAAAATAAAAATTACAACAAAATAAAAGTACCCCACCATTGCAATTGCACATCGATATTTACACAACTCAAACAAAATGAGTAAAATAAAAAACAGCCACATATTATTTGCTCAAAAAAAAAGAAAAAAAAAGCTTATGAGACACACAAGATACTATAAGATTTATAGGCAGACTGCATGTTTTCAATAATAGCATAAAAGAGAGAATTTTAACAAAAACAATTACTTTTGAAACTTAATACGAAGCATGTAGGTAAAAGTAAAGAAAAAAAGAATATTTACCCAAATTATGGCAATATAATAAGGATTTAGTGAAAAAAGATTAGAGTGAAGGTGTGAAGCAAGATGACTGTACTTTAATAAAGATGCGACACTGAAAAAAGTACTAGCTCTAAGCTTAAAACACACACAAGTTGTCTACTGACTCTGCACAGTAGAAGTTTTCACACGTGCATTGTTCCATTACAATGTGCTATCAGATTTGTTTGGATATTTAAACCATTAGAAACAAAAATAAAACTTAAAGGTTCATGAACTTTTTTATCTCACAATGTTATTAGATTACATACTCTTACAGTATTATGTGTATGTAAATATCTACTAAAGTAATATTCATAATTCTTAATTTTTGTGCATGGATAAAATTTTTAAACACCTTTCAAATTTTCTAATTATCAATAAGAAAGTCATTTTCTTTTTAACTTTTAATGTGATTGTACCTGGTTCATACTAAAATATAAGAAGTTTAAGGAAAGAAAAATCTTCAATATTATACTATGCTAAGAGAAACAAAAATGTGAGGAACATTGCATCACTCAGCACATGTATCATGCATTAATAAGTTAATTTCATTTTAAATTTTTATGAAAATCTAATATTCATAACAATACATTTTTAGTAAAATACAAAGAATAATAATATCAGTGATTTGGAAGTTACTTCCGATATTTAATACTTTAAATATTAAATTAAAATCAACACTTTAAGAACAATTTAAAAGACACTTAGGTAAAATTCAGTGAAGACAAGAGTCAGAATTATTAATATTGTCGATTATTTTACTTTTAATATTATTATGATATAACATTTACCACAGCTTGTCTGAAATATAATTTTAAAAAAATACAACAATGATTCATGATATTTTTATTGAAATTTGAAAGAAACAAAAATAAAAATATATACGTCCCAGCCTGATTGTCTTTTTGCAAGTTACTTGACTTAGCATTTGGTTTACTCGGTACAAGTGCACAGTGTTCACATTTCTAATCAAGTTTTCAAATAGTCTAACATGATTTTACCATCCTTTATTCAATACCTTATTTTACTATCCGAGTTTTTATTATCGGATGTACTCAGGAAATAGATGTTGAAATCACCACATATAACGATAATTTAGTAGATTTATGTGTGATGTGTTTTAAAACAATTTCAAAGTCCTGAAAAAATATGTCAAGATCTGATTGAGGTCTATAAACACACAAAACAACAATACCGGTGTCGGTCAGATTAACTGCAGAAAATTAGAATAAACTATCTACGCAGAAGTTCTCGTAGTCTGTCAGTGGAGAAGATAAAATGTAGTTACGAACGAAAATACACGTATCTCCGTGGGGATTTTTGCCTTTAAAATTTTGCTGACAGTAAGGACTTGCTAAATAATAATTAGAAATAGCAGAGTCATTGATTTAGTTAGTTGAAAGACAATGTTCTGTGAGGTATAACAAATCGAATGGATTTTCGTGTACCAGAATTTCAAGAGCTGGTTATTCAGTATTTGGCATTTCGAAATACAATACGAAGTGGCCAGACAGTTTGCATAGACAGGACGTAGTTTAATAAAACAAAACAGAAATGGAAATAAGAATTGACATACAAATTAATAATTGCTAGCAAATACATTGGGATGTAGCAGTGCAAGACAGAGATCTATATCAGTCATTAAGAATGTGAAATATGTTGGAAGGAGTGGTTAAGACCACTTTGTTGGAATTGCTTATGGGACACGGAAATTTAAATAAGTATTAGCAAAAGATTAAAATAAGCCAACATGTTGTCGTGCATATTATGAGCCCGTTGAACATGTGATATTTGAAAGTGAAATAAACAATGAGGAAAGAAGATGGTGGATGAGATGAAAGATAAAAACTGGGAAATTTAAATAAATAAATTTGTGTGTGTGCGTGCATGAGACATGACGTGACAAATATTGTTGTATTTGTAAATGGGAAATGTAGTTTGCTATTGAAGGTTATCTATACGGAGCGATAGGAGTTAGGAGTTGGTTAATAGGCCATTGCTAGTAAGTTGGCCGCTTAGCTGGGTTTACTAACAACTTGGCCCACGTGGAGGTGTTTGTAGGAATATTAAAAATAATTAGAGTTATTGTTACTAGGAGGAGCTTGATAGAGGACGGAATGTTTGCTTCTCGGTAGCAACAGTTGTAAGAACTGGGAGATTCATGTGAAAAGCTACTAATTTTCGGAAACAAAGAATCGAACCCGAAATGACTTGGTGATAAGTGACAACCCTACCACCTAAGACACAGTTGTGGCAGACGTGCCGAATAAAGGGACCACAAGGACAAGAAAGGAATGAAAAGATAACACAGACATGCGACAATCATACTATGTACGACAATGAGGAAAACAAGAAAGAAAATGCTAGTATTACAAAAAAATGAAGAAAAATGATTTCAGCACCACTAATACAGGCAATGATGAGTTCATTTAGCAGGTGTTCAATTGGAGTTATACAAATGAGACTCCTTTTCTTCGTACTCACCTATCAGTCAGTTTTTCATTATACCTATGAAATTATTAACATTATTTTTTGGTTTAATGATCAAGAGAACTTTCAACACCTTTCTACAAAAAGGAGTAAATTCCATTAAAATTATCATAAATGAATATTACAGATTTTATATGTTCTTTGAGAAGATATCATTTTTATAACAATAAATATTTTATCAAAAAGTTCTACTCATATCTATTTCATTTTATAATCATTCCGCGTTGTTAATGTTATTTGCCTTTTTGTCTTACAATCAATTGTTTTAATAATTTGATATAAAAATTTACTGAAGTCCCAATAAGTCACAATTTACTGATAATTAAATATTACATAGCCTTCTTTAGAACAATCCGTGGTGTACATCCTTGCATGGTAGTCCTAGGTTGTCCTCAGGGAGTGCTACGGTTTCTGATACACATGTTTGACATCCCACTCCGTGTCTTGCGTTGGATTTGGTTAAATTAATTTTGTGTTTTCGTATTTGTAATGGTTTGCAGAATAGAATATCAAGATAATTGTTTCTCAGCTTGTTAATTTCAATAAAAGGTTTGTATTGAATAAGGCTTGGAATTGTAGTAATCGGCTCGCAAAAACAGCTGTATTTAAATAACCTAAAAACGTTTTTTATGCAGTTGACACCCGACGTGACTTGTTCAATAATTCAGTATAGTGGAGATAAATTAAAGTAAGAAAGGTAAGACGTTACGTTTGAATGTATACATATATTTTATTTGTTTGTTTCTGAAAAAAATTTCTGGATCATATAATTCTAGATGCCTTGTCAGAGTCATGTACCTGGCTGCAAATCAAATTATGCCACCACCTTAAAGACAGATGTTTCCTCATCCACATTTCTTTTTCAGAAATCGGAAAAAACTTAAAAATGAATGGCTAAGTGGAAAACCAAGGAAAAATTGGAACATTGTGAATACTAGAGATGGTATGAAGTGTGTCAGGAAGAGAAGAGAGTGGGGTTCTGCTATTCAAACTCGTGATGATCCAAAAGTAAAGTTTTTGAATCATTTTCTGGTATGGTTTAAGGTATGGAAGAATTTACCTGAATGTGCATGCTCGGCCAATGATACTTTTAGTGCGTTGTACAGTTCTACAGAAACCTTCATCAAATTAGCCTTACATTTTGGGATAAGCTACATTTTGTTCGGGAAATTCCAAACAGATAAATTGGAGAGACAATTTAGCCAGTACGTTTTGGAAAATGAAAGAAGAATAAGACTTAAAAATCTTCAACATGATCTCAATGCAGATATAAGTGAGGTTGCAAAAACTACTGTGGAATCTAATGCTGTAAATAGTTCTCCTGTAAATATAAGTGATTTCTATTGTATTTTTTCATCAAATTATTTAGAATTGTGTGAACTTGATGAATCGACCAAAATATATGTGTGTGGGTATGCTGCTCGGGTTATAAGTAGAAAATTTTGCTGTAATCTGAGTGAATTCCTTATGGTTAATTCCAAAGGTACATTTGCTAATGACAAATATTTTCACTATTTGCAAGGAGGTGGATTGAGTATTCCTTCAAGCAGTGTAAAGATCATATTTTACCATATGTGTGCAGTGTTTAAATACGTCATTAATAATGAAGAAATGAATGCAGAGAAGTTCCATGAATCATCAGATCAATGTAATCTTTTGATCCAACTCACAATTCGTAGTATTGAATCAGATGATTTCTATATTTTTTTTGATTTATTCTTGTAATAATACAAGCAGATTTGTGTGTGTGGGCGCGGGGGGAGGGGGGCATTACGGCTTGTCGACATCAAGGTCATCAGAGCCCTATAAATAATAAAACAGAGAATTAAATAATATAGTGTGTCTTGTCCTAACAAATGTTATACTGAGTAATTTTGTTAAAAAGAGCAATGATCAGTTGCCAAAAAAAATTCAACAAAGACTGAAAATATTAAAATAGCTTAACTTTGGAAAATGGAGTATAATTTTCATTTTATTTTATTTTCTTAAAGTTAAGAAGGCTCCTTAAGAATGATGTTCCTTTTGTTTCCATTGTTCCTTTTGTTTTATAAGTACTTTCTTACACCACCCTAAAAATATTAAGTAAGTAGTTCACTACAAGTACGTAGGGATTGATATTAACTAATTATGAATCCCACATTATTCCCATTTTTTTTTAACCCTAATTTGTGTCATCTTTGTATCTGTAATACATGTGGCTATTAATGTGGATGTGCACTTATTAAATTTAAGAAACTGATTTAAAACTTAGAAGAAACATTGTTCTTTCATTCACAATTGTTATTTTAAAGAGAAAATTATTCAGGATGGCCACAGTCAGGAAAACTTGGAAATAACCAAAATATGTTGAGGTTTTTGTCTAAATATTATCCAAATTTTATTTACATGCATTTATTTTTGAGAATTAAAATATTGCAATATTTATTCATTAAAAACTGAAATTATTGACACTTGTGTAATTACTTTTATTTATGTATATTTGCACCTAAATACTTGGAATATCCACCTTTTACATATAAAAGTGTATTAGATAATCGTTAATTCAAAAAATTCCAAAAATAAGAAGACTAGAGATGTCTCTCTTTTCAAAATTTACATTATATCAGACAATAAGTAACAGACATACTTGATATTGTATGAAATTATTTTGGATTAAGCATGAAGAACATCTGAAGATTTAGTCTTTAAAAAGTTACTTAAATAAATTGACCAAGACTGGAGTTATGAGAGACTGTGTTTATTGTGTTAATAATTTGTGCCTCCTCAAATTTATTTATAAAAATGAGACAATAAATTGATTTCAATGATGATTTCTTTATTCAAACATTGGAAGTTTAAATTATTCCTTTCATTTATGTTGAGCATGATAAATACACATAAATAATCTTTCTCTTTTGTACTTGGTGTGTTATTTTTGTTTATATTTTTAAAATTGTTACAGTTAGTGAATAATTTTCCAATTGCAGTTATTGTCAATGTACAGTAAAATGCATTCCACAAGTTGTCTTGAAAACTAGTTTGCAAAAAAGTCGAAGAAAAATGAAAAATATTCTCCAGAAAACCTGATAAAGTCCAGTAAATATATTATAAAAAACACTTGCCACACTGGTATCAGATGATGAAGGATGCTTAGACACACAAATGCCTATCAATATTTAAAATTATACCTATTTATTGTTTTAAATACAAACCTGAAATAGATACTAAAAGGTTTAGATAAATTATTCCATATTCTAGCATTTAACTAATATTGATGTCCCTCATATTATAAATGCATTATCTTTAACTAGACACCTTTGTAATATTCCTCTAAGGCCCTACCAGNTAGATACTAAAAGGTTTAGATAAATTATTCCATATTCTAGCATTTAACTAATATTGATGTCCCTCATATTATAAATGCATTATCTTTAGCTAGACACCTTTGTAATATTCCTCTAAGGCCCTACCAGACCGAATTATGCTTCGTCTTGTCAGACTACCTACAGGGTGGCCATTCATGGCATGTAGTAAAGAAGGCTATGAAATATTAATATTATTTTTAATGAATAAAAATCTAAAAAAGCATGAAAAAATCTGTAAGATTCATTACTGGAAATTGATAATGAAAATAAATGCTACATGTAATTGTTTAAGAAAAAGGCATTCATAATTTGTTTTGAAAGAAAAGAAGAGATAAACAGTTTTATAAAAAGATAATACAAGAGAAAGAAGTTCTAAATGAATATTAAGAACAACATTTAGTGAAATTTTAAATTGGATGAATTGCTTGCAGTAAATTTCCAGAGTACAGGAAGATACAAGTGAACAAGGAGGAATATCCAGTAGAGTGTAATCAGGGAAATTTTTTTAAAAAATTTACAGGACATGAGAAAAAATGTTTTGTTTTTAAATTACAACAAAAGCTCCCACAGAACCATAACATAGTATATGTAAAACAAATTGGCTCATAAAAATCTCACCTGAATGTTTATCACCTTTCATTTGATAAGGGGTCATGATCCTCTCCAAAACCACCCTACACTCCTTTAACTTTAGTCTCTTTGTAATTGGCTCACCAAACTCTTCCTCCCCATCTCGCTTGTTCTCAGTCAGAGACAATTCCTCTGCTGCACATTTAAAAGTCTCACTCACTCCATTNCATTTGATAAGGGGTCATGATCCTCTCCAAAACCACCCTACACTCCTTTAACTTTAGTCTCTTTGTAATTGGCTCACCAAACTCTTCCTCCCCATCTCGCTTGTTCTCAGTCAGAGACAATTCCTCTGCTCCACATTTAAAAGTCTCACTCACTCCATTCAATGTCAAAGGAGCATTTTCATAATCTAAAGTTTCAATATCCCAACCATTCTGAAATTGCTTCTTTTCTATCAAATCAGAGTTAGAAACATTAACAATTGATTCAAAATCCAGATCTAATCCAGTTCTTCCAATGGAAAATCTGTCCTCTGAATTAACAGAATTAACTGTTCGTTCATATATTACATTCTGCTTGCTCTGTGCACCACCAATGTCTTTAGTAGTCATTAACATGTTACCTTCCAATAATGTAGGCAACTCATCACATAAATGCTTTCTTTCCTGAGCAATGGAATTAATTTTTGAATCTGAGTTCACTTCTAATACTTTGGCCACTGATACATTGTAAGATACTTTAGAGCTTAATTCACAATCATCATACTCCTTCTTGATTTCAATCTTTATTTCAGATCCAGAAAGAATTTCTCTTTCCTCCTTAATGTGTATAACGTTTCTCCTTCCAAAACTATGTGGATACCCCTCAAGGGGATCTTTCAACTCTGAATCACTAACACAAGAGCTTCTTTGATTATCGATCTCAGTTTTTACAGATAATGGAGATACAGCTACAAAAGTAATTGGAAACAATTCATCCAGAAAATTCTCTTCTTCTTTACAGATTACCTCAGTTTTCTTAGCACTTGGGCTTGAAATATTCATCACTGGATGAATCTCATTCAGTGTTTTTGATAATTCCTTTGAAACATTTATTGCATTTGATTTAGAATAACCCACTGACCGAAGATCAATGTCCACACTTTTGGCATTAAAACTTTCATCAGTTCCATGTGAAAAATCTTGGTTATAAATTGCAGTCTTTTCAAGTTCCAATACATAACATTTATCATTCTCTATCAGATTCACACAGCATTTAGTCCTTATCTCCTCCATGCTTCTCTGTGTAGTGCCCTTTGGGCAAAAATTTCTCTGAAACTAAAAACAGAACATTATTAGTACTGTTATATCCATTGTAGAACATACATTTCGAAGTCTACATATTAATTGTGAGATCGGCAATAACTGAGCAAATTCCATAAAAGGAGCTACATTAATAACAGATACATCCACTTTATCACAATACACAAAATCCAAATTATTTTCATGTCGTCATATTTCATTGTTTTCACAGCATCTACCTTCATTCCAGGGTGTTCCATAATCAGCTTCGGCTTAGTGAGAATGGAGACACTAGTCCTTAAATAATGTTATCTCAAGTTATGATCAAAATTAACAATTCTGTTTCCCACATGGAAATAACATGCTCATTGTTTTTAATTTCACACAATGAAGTTTTCCGCAGTTTGATTTTGTTTGTAATTAGAAACGTTACTGTCTTATACCAAATATCGTTTAGAGAGTTTAAAGGGCTCGTAGTGTTTTCCCAGGCCTAAATTTGAGTGCATTAGTCTTACTGTTATTCCACTACATGAACGCAAANAAGGAAGCAAGCAAGCAAAAAAAGAAAGTAAGCTAGTAACAAGGAAAGTAACAAGCAAGTAAGCAAGTACGAAAGAAAGTACTTAAGCAGATACGTAAGCGTGTCAGGCGACGCGTGTAACTTAACCTCTAAACACCTGTCAGACGACAGTGACGCTGCTACCACGGGATGAAAGAACTTCAACTTCTTCTTGAAAATCCTATTTTCATTCAATTTTCACCTGCGACCCTTTAAACGATAGCATATTTTATCTACTTCACGCCCAAGAAAGGGTTTTGATCTAAGTCAAATAGAAAAACAGGTATGAATTTTTTTCCTCGTCGAGGTGTGCCACCGACACTCTTAGGCGTTATTCATAGATTTTAAAATTTTTTCGTAAAAATTCAATTTAAAAAAATGATTAATTTATACGTGCGTTCACTAGTTTTATATATTCCCCATCGAACTCCATTCTTGTGTTTTTCTCGTAAACTTAGCCGTTTTCTCACATTAAACGAAAAATGTTTACGCGTCTACCCACAACTCCTCCCCTGAGTGCGGGTATTCCAAACTACTACCATATGGTCGCAGAAACTGATATGAAAATTCACTGCCAAACCGAGACAACAAAACTCGCTCATCAGACGACAGAGTAAGAGCACAAAGACGGGATTAAAAACAAAATTATTTTAAAAAGGAAACAAATTTTAAACAAAAAACATTATTGTTTTGCAATAGAAAAAATCGTTTCGGCCAAAATGCACAGAAAATGAAATTTCTAAAAGTTTAAGACAACCTAAAAATAAGAGTACTAAATATTCAAGGAAGTTGCGAAACGTGATCAATATTTAGGTTTTGGTTTTTCAACCAACATTTTGTTTGCCATGCATAAGAGGAACTTACACGTTTTACAAAGTGTTAGATAAACCGCATTTTATCATGTAGATTTATTTCTTATTCTTTCCTTTTATTGTCAAATTCTGAACAATACTCTATTCTATTTCTCTTTATTAATTATCCCATCTGATAATAGTCGTATGTATTGGTGTATTCAGGAGCGTTCGAATTGTTCTAATACTCCAACGAGTCGCCAGTAGAGTTTGAACCGAACGCGGCGATTTTTTTTTTACGCGAAGGAAGGATTTCGAAGGGTTCAAATGCTACGACGTGGCCATGCGGCAAGGGAGGTTGGAGGGGGTTGGGCAGCGGGGAAGTTTCCAGAAAGGTGCGATTTATTCAATCAACGGTGACGATAAGACGAATCATGATTGGTCGAGTCACGTCAGAGAAGCTCGCGGAGCGCTGAATCAGGGTTAGTTGAAGAGGATCGTGTTAGCGAAGACGGACAATTACTTATCGGTTAATCAAGGTATTTTTACAATGTACCTCTTTAGAGATAAATCAGCCATTAATATCGTAGGAATTATTAGTTACTTTCTACCTTTTGCAGTCAAATCATAATATCGTGGTGTTCAAGTAGGTAACTGGATTCATTTTAATTTAATTAAAGAATGTTATCAAAAAGAACAGTTTGCGCCATCTTGCATCAACGAAGTGAATATTTAATTATTAGATCCATCCAGTAGAATTGTGATATCTGTATTGAATTCAATGAAGTGCGATATAGTACGGAATATTTTCAATAACGTGTAAATTATTCGTGTTTTTCATCTCGACCACGTGTAACGTATTTCCGAAGAAGAACAGTTCATAAATCGCGTGCAAACTTACGTAGTAAGAATATCTGTTGCTAAAAAACATCGAGAGCCATTTATATAAACCACAGACCATTTATGTTAATATGGGAAATGGCAGCAAGGTGCAGTTTGGTGGAATAACCCTTAGTGTACGAGCACGTGGCTCAACCCAACCGCCGCTTCCTGCTTGGGGTAGGTTGTTTCGAAGAGGAAGAAACAGCTGGTGAAGGGTGATTCTTACATCGCAAGGTAATCAACAAAATGTACGTAAAGTTCGTAAGGAAATAATCCTCTGTAAAATTGTATCCATTTGCTCTTAGTAAGTACTGTTGTATGTATTTTTTTATCTTAATCTAAATTTGTTTCTGTCGGTTTTTGCGTGTTTTTGTTCTACTCCATGTCAGTGATTCTTACGATTCCTAAATTACGTGAGCCTGTTTGCCAATAGATGCGCTTGTTGTTCAGTGATAGTCTTCTTGGTCTATGATGTTTTTGTCTAGGTTTGTGCATTTGTCAAAGTGCGTTTAAGTTGTGAGCAAGCGTGCTAACCCCTTAGCCACAAAAGGGGGGGAGGAGGAAGGAAGGAAATTAAAAGCTAGTGTTTGATCCTACATAACATGGAAAAGCGCGACACCACAATTTGTACGTCAAAAACAATAAAATCTTGTTTCTAAAATCAATAAACAAATAAAAAGTGACTGATCTAAGTAAAACAAATTCATGAGAATTCATGGAAACTTTGATCCATTTAAACATTAATGAAGTTAATGTGAGTCTCCGTGGTTTTGAATTTACTCGATTAATTTTCATAGTCTGCGTCGTATTTTAATGTAGGTTCTAATCTCCGCGATGTACTCGTGCAAAATGTAAGAAAAGTCTGTAATAAAAAATTATGTGATGTTTTATATAAACAAGTATGGGGAATAATTCACTATTAAGGATATTTTGTTGGTTGTAACATTTGTCATTTCACTATTCCTATCCTTCTTTATTTTTATACATCTTTTTGCGAAAATTTTACAGCAAACCTATTAATTTTTCACAAGGCATGGCGCAACATTTGGGGATTTGGAGGAGTCTGCGATTAGAATAATGATTCACTATAGATTTGCTGTGACAATTATGAGAATATTTTTTTCCCCTTGGTATAGCGAAGTACATTCGTTTTGGGCGAGGATATATAGCTAAGTATTTTTGCTCAATATTGTCTATTCATGTGCTTTCGCATTGGGGGCAACATATATCTAGGATATGACTTGAAGAATAAACGTTTTATATATATTACGACATCTTTGAAAGGCAACGTATTAGTAGATTGTTTAGGTTATAAAGAGTGAAGGATTTTTTTTATTCTTTTCAGATAATTCTTTTCAATGAGTTTCGTAAGTTATGAAATTTAGTGTTTTAGAAATAAATTCTGAAATAGAGGTTTATTTAATGTGCATTATTGTTAGATTAAATCTCTTTCAGAGAGGTAATTAGTATCTTTAGTTAAGAAAATTAATTGTTTATAAATTTATTTTTATGTGGAGGAATATTTTTTATGTATTTGTATTAAATTTTCATTTTTCAATGTATAAATTTATTTAATGTGCAAGTTCTAGTTTTAATTTTTTGTATTGTTACAAATCGTAGATGTTAGTTTTATACTTTTAATAGTGTTTAAAACTTTTAATAGTGTTTAATTTTAGTCTCCTTATGATAGAAATAGTGAACGAACAATTTGGTAAATATTGTAGAGTATAAGTGAGATAGTTTATCGTTTTCTTTAAGTTGTGTCTTCAAGACACGTGATAGTATAAGACGTCGAGAGAGTATATATGACATATCAATAGTTCAAGACAGCAGCAAATTTTAATTATTAAAATTTATCGTACAATTTCATGCAAAGATGTGTAAGTGGTTTTGCAATCGACCTAACCTATTTTTTTCTAAGTGTCTATAATAGAATAATTTATTGTAAGGATGTAAGCAAGCTTTTACACATCAATATTTTTCACGTTTGTCTTTATACTACACTTTCCTTCTCGATGTTCATACATCTTTTCACGTAATTTTCACATCAAACCAATTAATTTTTGGCGAGGCATGGCGCAGCATTTGGGGATTTGGAAGAGGCTTCGAGGAGAATAGGGGTCACGTATGGTTTCCTGTGAGACATTTATTTATTTTTCTTGGTCCAGCGCAGTATTTCGTTTTGCAGGACGATAAATTGTTTCGAATTTGGTCTCAATATGTACTATTTTTGTGTTTTATCTTTGTGGGTAACATATATTTAGGATTTACATGTAGATTATAAAAGCTATATAAATACGTGCGTAAGTATATTTATTACGTCGTGTTTTAAAGGCGATGT
>NNCF01133195.1:358875-379192 GCA_002313205.1 Laupala kohalensis | reverse complement strand
AGCTTTTAAGGTATTATATCCACGTTGACTGATGTTCAGTTGTCATCTATTCACTTGGAAATATTTACCAAGGGAATTCTAGTAAATTAATAATACGCTCTGTTTATTTTTAATGTTAGACGAGGACCATTTTTTGAGATCCTAATACTTGATAATAATTATTGAGACTTATGGGAATTTCTTCCCATAATTCCCATACTTTGCCGTCGAATTCCCCGCCCACTTGAAGTGTGCCGTGCTTCCGAGGGAGTGCGTAGCCGTGGCTCAGGCCCGCGCGCGACAATCACCTCCTGACTGCTCCGCCCAATGGCCTGCCACGGTGACGGCGGAGGCGGCGTATTGATAAGGAGTGCGACGAAGAAGAAGGGAGGTAGAACACTTTTTGGAGAAAGGGAGAAGAAAGCAATTGAGTTTGAAGCATGAAGCAGTGAGTTCCTGGCCACTTGCTATACTGGATCACTCGACGGTGGGCACTCGTGCAGCCAAGACGCGATCGAACGACGGTCCGAGGGGAACTCGAGCCGCAACACGACGCGAGTAAGCACTGGTCACTTCCCGCAAGGTAGTCGAGCGGGTTTTCGGCAGTAAACGCTGGAGCCCCACACTCTCGCCTACAGCGTGACACGGTGTGTCACCATACCCTTGGAATTGGTAGGGGAAGCCGACGGGAGATATCTGGAGACAGCACTCCGCTGTGAACGAGAAACGTTGCCGGCGCCGAGGACGAGGGTTCTCGCCTACATTTGGCGCGATACCAAGGCGCGTCCGGAGGATGTGGTGAATCGAACCACAACAGCGGGGGATGCACGCCGACGTCAGGCGGTCTACCCGCTTGTCCGAAGATTGCCGCCTTTCCGACGACGCAGCTCAAGGGCTGTCCTTTCCCGATTCAGGAAGAAGGAACCTTGCGAACGGGAAAAGCACTGAATACTTGTTACTTTATTTGATTTGTTTTATGTAGGAATAATAAACGTTTAACTTGTTGCCTCTTGTTCCTTGTCTTGGAGCATCATGTAAGCCTCCCTTCGTTGCTGTATGGCCGGAGGTTCCTCTCAACCCTGACAACCTTACGATTATCGACAAAATTTCTAGTAGCGGACATTTTGTCGAGTCATAATATAGATTGTAGTGTGAATCTTTTTTACAAGAGTAGCATCTTTCGGAAACGTCATCCGTATGCCATTTTCGTTAAAACAGCTTTTTTCATAGTTAATTAATTTAAAATTTGATTTAAATTTTCGATAAGAAGCTCATTTTTATTTTGCGTAGATGATATGATTTTTATTAGTAGAGAGTTTTTGCATAACGTACACACTTCCTAGCATATACGTTAATTAGACGACGCTAACTGCGTAACGCACATGGAAAGAACTGGTGTAATCGATGCATTTTGCATAGCGTACCTTGGACCCAATTCATACTAAAAATTGTAAACACCAAAAAACTAATCCTATGCAAATTTAAACAATTAAACTGTACAATGTGTACACCAGCACATGCTCATACGGCATACAATCAACTCTCTCGCATGCCCTCTGAGATATCAACATAACCTCAAATCCATACCACATCATCCACGCCCTCTCTCACTAGTGTACCGCAAACATCATACGTAAACAGAGGCATGGTATCGTACTGCGCTAGGAACGATATTGGTGGTCTAATGGTAGCATCTTCGCTTCCACGATACCGCTGAGTGGTAGAGTGTGGGTTCAAACCGTTCTCGGGCGAATTTGGTGAGGTTCTCAGCTGGGGTTTCCCTCACCTATTCCAGACAAATGTCGGTTCGGTACCATAAGTACCTCAGCAACCCAGCATCTCTTCTTCCCATTTCCCCTGCTCAAGTCCAACAGTTAAGTGGTAGAGCAGGCCTCATGATCTGAACCTCGCCGAAAGCAATAAAATATATAAATAAATAAATAAATAGTGTACTACTAACGTCTGAACTTGCGCAGAAGTACCTTGCATGTGGATAGTTTATACCATAGATCGCTGGTACGTTATGCACAAACTCCCCAATGTATATTGTCCCCTCTCATGAGAAAGAACTTAAAACGATACCTCTTCGAGAACTTCTGATTCCTCTGCCAGTCGTAGAGCCTTAGAGGTCTCTTCCTCGCGTATAAAATTCTGTTCCATGATGGTGACCACCGCGTCGTCGTCCTCTGGTCTTACGCACTGCACCCAAAAGTCGGGAACTCGACCATCAGGCATCGGCTTCAGCCCATGGAAACGACTCCACACGACGGGGATCGCTAACGACGCCGGTCGATGAAACACTTGCTCGCCCGAAGACATCTGCAACACCTGTGACATTTCCTTTATTCTCAAACATGAATGGTCTTCAAGTAATAAATTACATGAATGCAATGATCTACCCACGCTGGGCGTCATCTTGGGCGTCATCTTGTATGGGACCTCTAAAAATGTGAATGTGTATAAATACTACCTTATTAACCGGTATTGCTCGTGATTTTTCTTAGACTAATTTCTTATATTGAAGAAAAAAATAAAATCTATCTATATTGCAAGATCCTAATACTTTTACTCACTGTCTTTTTAAAATATGTACATCATCCTAATTTTTCAAATTCATAATAATACAAATTGAATACAAAACGTGACTGTATACACTACACCATCTCAGGGAAACCGCGCCGGTCGAATTTTCGCTTCCCATGCATGACGCGGATCCAACATTTCATTAAAACTGTTTTTAATCTAAACTATTTGTTGAAATTTTAAAATTTAAACCTTTTTTTATGTTTCCTTAATGCACAAGACATGTAATCCATTAAGTTTCAGGATGATTGACTTGCTCAATTACTCTTTTAAAATGAATTATTTTAACACTACTATATTTATTAACGTTTCATCACTATATTAGGTTAGTTTTTGTAGACATATGTTGTCGTAGACTTTTTTTTAGAATTATTTGAGTCAAACAATATTGCCATGCGTAGTTGTCACCTATATCGAACCATTTATTCAGCGTGAGCGATTATAACTCGTTTATAATTTTATGCTTTGTAAGCGAAATTTCATCACGATCGGTTCAATGGTGTAGTCGTGATCAAGTAGCAAACAGACATATACGTTTTCGCGTCACACACAGCATTTAATATACGTAAACCCCCTCCCTCTTCACTCCGCATGAAGCGGTCTACGGCATGAGGACAGGATGACTCTCTCTCTCGCCCTCCGACCATCGCTTCAACTGGTAGCTCCAGTACTTAGGGATAGTACGGGTACTTTAAAATTGGTAGGGCAAGTGTGCAAACGTAGCTCGGAAAGTAAGGAACTGAATAAATTCTAATAAATTTTCGATTTTTATGCCTCAGTTCGTCAGGATTCCGAAGAAAGCAAACCGCACATGAACTGAATTTTAGCAAGCGCCGCTACTCGTGGAAATTACAAAAATTCTAGCTTCGCCACAAACATAAAGAAGCCAAGAAAGAAGACGTTGCGGTACATGAATAGGGTGTATATGATGTATCTACTTGAGTGAACGCGTCGCAGTGAACTTTCACCTGTGAGAGGCGCAGTATCGCGATTATGAACTTACGATCAACTGAACTATGTTCTTCAAAATGAAATTTTAGATATCGTGAACAATTTTGTTAAAACGTTTTGGGTCTTATGTAATCAATGCAATCTCAACGTGTTATCCCTATTCTGACACAGGTTTTTCTCCGAGTTTCCTGCGGGTAGAGACGGATTTCATATGCAGGTTCTCTAGGTTTTCTCTAGGGGCGTGTTTATTGTAACAATAAATTGTGATTTCAATTCTTATGACTTTTAAACACTATACTCATTGTAATGTATAGTTCGATAATAATTTGCACGAGTAAAATAATTTTTTTGGGTTAAATTACAAACATATTAACATTCTTTTAGTTTATATCTCGTAGCTAACTTTTTATCTTATCTAGGAATTTTTGTTTAAATTTTTGAATCCGCCACTGCATTAGAGCTCTTGATCGGAATTGTTGGGACTGTCCCTTGCTTGCATCCGGAGAGTAAATTAGTTTATTGTCCTCCACGTGGTCATACGCAGTTTGTACTGCATTTTTGACAAATTTATTTATAATTTATTTATTTTTCAATTTTGTAGTTTATGAGAGGTATTTTTATGTGGCTAATGTCAAATCCAATCAATGCTCTGTTATAATTAATTTCGGGTATTAGTTTTTCTTTCATAAATCAGTTCAGTTGATTTATGAATACATTTTATATGAATTAAAGTTTTATTAATCAGTTTTTTTGTATTGCACAATCAATCATATTTTCCTTATTCGATTTATTTTATTTTAACCATAAGAATAATTTCCAGTTGTTAATTGCTGAGAAACAGTATATTTTGGAGTGATTTGAGTTAAGAGCAGCACCGACTTAGAAATTTATTTCGAATTATTTTATTACATGATAACCAATTCGGGGTGTCTAAATTGTAAGGAAGTGTGAGAGGACTGGCGGGAAATTGTTTTTGATAACTATCGTAACCGTGGCACTCCAGTCTGACAATTGTCGGGCCATGGATAATTTAATAGATAGTATTCGCGATTTAAAATCCACTTACTTGAGTCAGTGTGGTCATTCTGGTAGTTATCAAATGGTGCCCAGTGCAAATTGCACTGGGCACAGCCTTTACCCTCTGAGTTATCTCTGGGCGTAATCATATCAGTGGCATTCGTAGTTTTGCAGTTTCAACCTCAATATGTTTGTATACAAACAGTAGCTAATTACCAGGCATTGCTGGAATATTTTTTACTTGTTAGACCAACCAACCTACTTAACGGAATACGCGCAAGTCGAAATATTTGCTTCCTATGCAATATACAACTGCGTCAGCGCGGTTGCACCATGTCATTAAAATGCTTATAAAATCTAAACCATTCTCTAAACTTAAAAATTTTAAGATTTTTTATCTTTGTTAAATACACAAAAAAGAACCTTTTAAATTTGATTGAATTCCTCACTTAAGTATTTCAAAACTTCCATTTTTCATAACGTTTTTTCGATAATTTAACCCTTAGACACATGCAGTCGCGTACTTTTTTGTAGAACACTTCGAGGAGAACAATATTGCTACTCATAGTTGTCATCTATCTCTAACTTTTTACGCAACATAAGTGAATAAGGCCGAATTTTCCCCCGATTTCATCGACATTTACCTTCAAAATCATTCTTTATCTTTTTTTCATACAACACTTATCAGAGTTGATTCAATGGAAAAATTTCATAACGTAAATAGGGGAAAAAGTTTGTGGATGTGAACTGTCACTTTATTTAGAGCTCTCATTTACTTTGATAGAGAAAATCAAAGAGCGAAGTCCATTGAAAAGACGAGGAAAACAGTATGTTTTCTTATTTGTGCGAGATAATATATCTACCTTTTGACTAAACGCTCATTATATGGTTAGACACACATATTGAGATAGTAAACAAGATTAACGGTATAATATTATGTTATCTACGATAAAGAGTTGTAAACACTCAAACCTAACAGATGGATCAAAATTTAAATTAATTAATTTAATTAGCATTGTATACTATTTCTAAAAGATATATTTTTGTAAATATCATGTTTTCTCCCGTCATACATAAACAACTGTCACAAAAATTAGGCGTTACATCAAGAATTTTCTGGACTTTAAATAGGTATCTCACACGGTGGCAAGGTACTATTTGGTTTAAAATAATAATTAAATTCGAATTGTCTTTAAAACGACCTTCTGAGGTGCTGCAATTCTTCCCTCACCTAAAGCACAGAACATTTATAGAGAGTGTACAAGGAAACAATAGCATGCAAAACAATAACAATATAATGCATATCCGATTATTACTGTAATACGAAAAATTAGAACACATAGAACGAATGTTTTGGTACTTTTCCAAAAGCAATTGGAAAAGTTCAATGAAAACCAAACATACAACACCTCATTGACTTGCCTACGTTTACCTTTGAGACATACAAGTAATCTATTAATTAGAAAACCAAAATTAATTCAATTTATTTACTAGTTGCATCATGAAAAGCTAAATTATGAAAAGAACGCTAAAATAATATCAGTGGTGACTCAATTGGCGAAAATCAATAAATTTATAAAGATGATTCAATCCAATATCAAGGCTATTACGATCTTCAGACATGACGGACATAAAGTTTCTCATTAGTAATTGATTAGCCTCAATTTGACATATCGGTTGTAATTGTGAAAAAGAATTTTTGCAATATTTATTTTCGAATACGTATTCGAACCTTAATAAGTATGCAACGTTAATGTTTTTAGGGTAGTAAGAGCGTGTCACGTATTAAGCACATAACTATATTGACGAAATCTTCTATAATTTTACATATTCTTTTACATTAAAATTGTAATTTCAACAGTAATTCATGGATTATTGTATATTGAAAACTGCCACCGTTTAAATTGAAACAATGTCCTTGATTTCGTCTATAGTGATGCAAATTTTTTTGTAGAATAATTTTCTTCATTGTTAGGAAAGACGAAGTAAATTTTGCTCTGTTCCTTCCTTATTAAATGTGACACATGTGATTTAAAACACTTTTTATGTCGATTCCATTAACAATTATATAAGAATTTATTTAAAAAGATGCTTTATCCGTAAGCGTACATACAAATTCAAAACAGTTTTAGAAAAATCTTTGCCCCGCAACGGTCAAATTATTTAAGATGAGTTGATAGGTAATAGTTCATCCTTTCATTTAAAAAAATCAGGATATTCAAAAACAATCGCCAATTCGCTAATAGAATCTTCGCAGGAATGGAAATACTTACCGAATTTGGAAATGCTCAGAAAATCTTCAACCGCTGTCATAAATGTGCAAAATTGCTTCACATATGTACAGGGAATTTCTTATCGCCACTCCTCCACACGTATTCCATTACTTTAAGACTATCGAATATGACGAGATAAAATTGTAAATTCGAATTGTCATTAAAACGACCTTCTGAGGTGTTGCAATTCTGCCCTCACGTCAAACCGGGAGCATTTTAAAAGTGCGTACAAGGAAACAATTGCCTTGACCTTTTATTATTCGACGCCGTTACGACGCAAGTGTTTGAACTGTAACTTACGACTGATATCAAATCAGTCATCATTGAAATAAGGTTATAGTTTTTCAAATACTATTTGTGAATGTCCAATCATACATCCTGATGCAAAAGTGCCATGTACATTCCTTCTAAGAGATTTGGGAGTGAAAAGAATTATTAAGTCAGTAAATAGTGCTTTCGAGCAGGCAACGGGGAGTCCTCCCAATAATAATGCGGAAAAATTTTAAGAAGGTACGAGGTAGTTGTATTGTGTAAAATACAAATTGACCAACGTTATTTGAAGGATCGTAGAGAAGGTAAACGTATCTCAGCTACTAATTAACTTACAGAGTGCATAAGAGTATCATTGTTTTTGGTTATAGCAACAACTTCATTTTTTGTAAAAATTAGTGAACGGAATATATCTTATAATGTCATTGCTTTCTTCCGGAGAGTAGATTACTTTTTTGTTGTCCACATGCCTTCTGTTCACGTCTCTCTGCGAGGACATGCAAATTACATTCTGATTCAGAGAAACATGTCGACAAGGTAGCACGTGGCAAATGATACCATTTGTTGTTGGGTTGATGGTTATCTCTATTTTAGCTATTACGAGACTATAGCTCTCTTAGAGCCGTCAGAGAGGAAAACTGTGCAAAGGAGTCATGCTGCTTCACGATAACGCTCCACCCCACGTTCTCGACACACCCAGAACCTAGTGAATGGATTTGGCTGGATTGTCATTCCCCCACGCACACCTATAGTCCGGCCCTCGCCTCTAGTGATTACCACTTGCCCCCGAAATTGAAAGAACAGTTGGGTGGACTACGCTTCCGGAGTAACGATATAANGCTTCACGATAACGCTCCACCCCACGTTCTCGACACACCCAGAACCTAGTGAATGGATTTGGCTGGATTGTCATTCCCCCACGCACACATATAGTCCGGCCCTCGCCTCTAGTGATTACCACTTGCCCCAGAAATTGAAAGAACAGTTGGGTGGACTACGCTTCCGGAGCAACGATAAAGTCAAAGAAGAGGTCACTCGCTTCCTCAACGGGTTAGCGGCAACGGGTTGGACACCGTCTCCAAAAAGCATAAATAGATATGGACATTATGTTGAAAAAAAATTCAATGTTCAAGCTTTACAATCGTGTAAATTGCTATAAAAATAAATAATTTTTTCTATTTCTTAAAAAATAGGGAATTTTACTTTTGAGTTCATCCTTCGTCAGTCTTCACGTGTAGTGATACTTTTGTGGTTAACTGAAACATGACTTCAGTATTTAGGATGGGATAGAGATAGCAAGGTAAGTCTATTTTCTACTGATTTGATGTAATAATTATTACATCTTCCGANAGAATGGGATAGAGATAGCAAGGTAAGTCTATTTTCTACTGATTTGATGTAATAATTATTACATCTTCCGAGTGTCTCAGTTACCTCTCTTTAAAAACGTAACATAACCACGCAGATCTGACTACGTTGAATTAGCTTTGCAGTGGGTGTTAAGTTTTGCATGTGCAAGACGAGAATGGAAATGATTGGTTTAATCGGCTTCTGCGCAATGGGGAGAAAATTCGCACAGCGATGGGGCAAATATCTCCACGATGACCTTTGCACTACGATAGTGTTATCCTCAAAACTGAATTTTCTCTCTATTTTATGCAACAGAATATACGTTGTGAACTAATAAATCACAAAAATTTGATATTCTCCTACAAGTCCTTTGTAGAGTAAATTATATATTTATTTTTAACAAACATTTAGAAATACTGATATAGGCATCTATGTAATATTTTTCTCTTTTTTTCTAATTTAACCCTGTATCTTAGCCACAAGTCCAGTGCCAAATCTTGCAATCTTTATTCCACAAAACCTGTTCTATTCTATCTGTACACCATATCTATTCATTTCTGTTTCATCTTGATATTATGGTCTTATTTTCTTATTACAACGCACTCGCCAATCCAGGGAGTTATAGTCGCCTCGACGAGGTTTTTTTTATTATTATTATTATTAACCAGGATCAGCAGTGATCTGCTTGACAAGGTTTTTGTTTTTTGAAATACATAATGTATACATTTACACAACAAAATACATTAAAAAAACAAAACATAAATTACACTTAAAAATTACTATTTACAAGTATACAAGAGAAAGTAAGGGCATTAGTGTGAGGAAATCTAATGAGACACCTCCACATAATCTTTATAATTAATTTAAACTATAATCTTTAATTTTTCAAAAGCTTAACTTATTGAGTGTAGTGTTTTTTTTTAAATTTGGGGTTGTTTGAATGTGTCTTTGGGATATCGGGATTTGATCCTACTATTTATTCTTAAGGACTTTCCTAAATTAAATGTATTGGACGGAGGAGAGTTCGAAAGACTGGAGTAGAATGTTAATGTTAATTTACTAATGTGTTCTCTCAACGGTTTAATGTTTAATTCTCTATGGATTTGTTCATTGGTTACGAACCAAGGGGCCTTCAGTGCACATCTTAAGGTTTTGTTTTGGACGACTTGTAGTTTCTTGAAAGATGTTTCTGCTGCTCCTCCCCATATTGGACAGGCATAAGTCATAGAAGGTCGTATGATGGCTTTAAATATGGATAATACCGTGTCTGTTCTCTGAGATGAGTTTCGATTTAATAATGGGTATAATTTAGATAGTTTTTTCTTAACCGTTAACCCAATAGCATTTATATGTGCTTTCCAGGTTAATTTTGTGTCCAAATGTATACCTAAGTATTTTATGTGAGTATTTGAATCGAACCAGGGTATTTCCTCGTTATCAATTTTTAAAGACATTAACTTAGGAATTTTTCGCAGTGAAAATATTTTTGCTTGCGATTTCGTGGGGTTTAGAGCAAATCTCCATTTATCTGTCCATTCTACGAAGGTAAGTAGGTCATCCTCGAGGCTGGTCTTACCAGTGAATGTATTGATAAAAATAATGCTGTATCATCGGCAAAAAGGGCTATTTTCGAGTTAACTAATTTGGGAAAATCAGACGTATATATGGAAAAAAGGAGAGGGGAGAGGGCGGCGCCTTGAGGCACTCCGGCAAGGATATTTTGTGGCTTGGAATGAGAGCCGTTTACCCTTACTGAGAAGGTTCTATTTGTTAGAAAACTTTTAACTATATTCTGTATGTACATGGGTACTCCTAGCAGTCTCAGTTTGTAGAGTAAGCCCTCATGCCAGATCCTATCGAAGGCTTGTGATATGTCTAAGAAAACAGTTAGGGTGTATTGCTTAGACTCGAAAGATTTGGCAATGAATTCAGTCAGTCTGAGAACTTGGTGAGTGGTCGAATGTCCTTCTCGGAATCCAAATTGCTCGGACGGGATAGCATGCGTTTCGGTTAAGAATGTGTTGAGTCTTTTCTTTAGAAGTTTTTCAAATATTTTACTGATCGAGGGAAGAAGTAATATTGGTCTGTAACTATTTGGAGAACTTTGATCTTTTCCTGGTTTGTGTATTGGTATTATCTCTGCATGTTTCCAGGTTGTGGGAAAGTAACCTATTCTTAGTGCTGCATTGAATACTGCGCAAATATATGTGCTTGCTTTCTTTGGCATTTCTTTTAATATTTTGTTTGTAATTTGATCATGGCCAGCAGATTTGTTCGGACCGAGGGCTTTTATATGTTGCTCTATTTCTTTGGGAGAAATGAATTTTGTTGGAAGATCGGCAGTGATTTCGGTTTTTCGTATTTCTTCAAGGATGTTGTCGTTAAATTTTATGAATTTAATGGGATTATTAGCAAAAGAAGATGCAAAGTGAGTTGATAATAATTCTGCTTTATTAATATCAGACTCTGCCATACTTATTTGATCCGTTAATGGCGGTATGTTTTGTTTTTCACGAGATAAGCGTTTTAGTGCTATCCATTGCGCTCGAGAGGCAGGATGAATTTGGGTCAGAGAGGATTGAAAATTTTTATACCGGAATGTTTCTAGATGTTCTTGAATTAGTCTCCCTAGTCTGTTTATACTTCTTTTAGTTTCTTCTGAGTGGTATTTTTGCCATCATCGTCTAAGGAGCCTTTTCCTTTTTATTAGGTTTTGTATAAAGCCTGGTATTTGTTTATTTTTATTGTGATGTCGCAATTTGTTGTTAAGTACGAGTTACTTATAGAATCTTCAATTGTTGATGTCAGAATGGTAATTGACATGTCAATTTTTTCACTAGAATTTAGATGGGTGGGTATGTTCAATTTGTTTGTCATTAGTGTACGGAATTTTTCCCAATTTACTGTTCCTTAATCATTTGAGGCCTATTTGGCTTGGGTAGAATATTAGCGTTAAATCTGATTATAACAGGCGTATGATCAGAATTTAACTCTGGTAGGGTGTGTTGAAATAGTTGTCCATTAAAGTTTTTTGAAAGCACTGTCCAATATATCCGGTTTGAATTTGTTGTTATATGGGTAATGAGTTGGTGAGTTTGGAGAATGTATTAAGATATTATGTGTCGTCGTTAGTACTTTCAGTTTATTACCTGCTTTATTGGTTGATTTACAACCCCAGCTGGTGTATTTTGCATTGAGATCTCCACATACTAGTACAGGGTTTTGGCCCGATAGATGCGGTAGACTATTATTTTCGTTAAATTATTTGCTAGGGGGTCTGTAAATACATTCAGTGCATTTTCCTGTAAATAAATATATTCAGTACATTTTCCTGTTTTACAGTTATTCCTATAGCTTCTATTTGGGTATTTGAAAAATTTTGAACTTGATAATGTTGTAAGGAAGAGCGAATTATAATAGCTACACCTCCCGAAGGTTTAGAGCTTAGTCTGTCTTTTCGATAAATATTATAGCCTGCTATTTTGAACTTGTTCGAAGCATTTAGATGTGTTTCTGATAAACACTGTTAATATCAATGTTATAATATTTTATGAAGTGTGTGAATTCTTCTTTCTGTCTTATTAGACCATTTGCATTCCAGTTTAATAGAATTAAATTTGAAAACATTTCCTGCTATTAGGGGTAGGATTGCTTGAATAGTGGATTGTATCATTGTTTGGATCTTAGGCAAAATTGCTTTTATGACTTCTGTGATGATTTCTCTAACTAAATCTTCCTTGTTTAGTGACATAGCGATTGAGTAATTTGACGTTTGACCTTGGCTAGCTACCTGAGCGTATGAGGTATCACTGCGGTGAGGTGGCCTCGCTTGGCGGCGGTCTGGCAGTGGAGGGAATTCAGTAGTAAAGTTGGGAGGTTTGGAACTAATGGTGTTAGGGTTATGTGTGCTTAGAGAGGGAGGTATTCGGTTTAGTCTTTTTGTGTGAGTGACCATAACGCTGGCAGTTTTTGCATTGAATGGGATTTTTAGGTTTATTCCGGTGTTCCACTTTGACCATCGCAAAAAACAGTTTTTCAAGCTTGAATGTCTGCGTTATTTTCAACCTTAATTGCACACAATTGAATTCGAATCTTATTTTTATAAAGTCTAGAAGTTTTAGTAATAGGGTAATTCAAGGATTTTAGTTCTGCCGTAACTTCGTCTTCCTCGTAGTCCGTTGGGTTACCCCTTATTATAACTTCTCTAAGTTTTTGTGATGGGTCTTTGAAGGAATGGAACTCTATTTGTTCTTTTCTACAAAAAGTTATAATTTGTCTGAAATCTTCAATAGTTGATGGTCTGATTTTAACTGATTTATTAAATAATTTGGTATCAATAGACTTATTAGTAATCTCTTTTAAATCGTTTAACAGTAGTTTGTAGTTTTCCACATTATGAATGAAAATTGGGGGAATAGCTATTTGCTTCTCTTGCTTTTCCTGCACTTCATTTGACAGTGAATTTAACAATACATATTTATTTGCGGTTGGAATGTTTGCAACAACGATTTCCTCCATATTTGAATGATTACTAAGTAATTGTTTTGCACTATCTGTATTTTGACGTTTACTCTGGTTATTTAAGTCTTCGTAATTGTCTTCTTTTCTTGGTACCGAACTCTACTGCAGTGCCTGCTGGCGCGCCATACCTGTTTAAAGTTTGTGGTTGCGATAGTATTTCTTCTGAGTTGTCTCCTTGGTTGTACAGGACGTCCAAGGCCTTGCGTATTTCTTCGCCTGCATTACACAGATCTTGGATTTGGGTCGAATTTGCATGTGGAAGATGATTATCCTCTCCTATTCGACTACTATCACTCCTAATCATGGAGGCTACCACAGCCGCCCCCCGATACGGGGCAGCTGTCTGATTCACGCCAGCTGGCACTAGTAATTGCTATTCAGTACTATGATTCCGGCACAATCGCGTTAAAAGAAAACACTTTAAGATTAATCTAAAAAAATGCTCACTGTCGAATACTTCATAATATTATATCACAAGTTGATTGTATAACTTGACCACACACATACGGCGTAGCTAGTTTCACGACTTCACGGGGCAGAGGAAAAGGATGTTATCGCTCTGAAGGAAATGTCGACGAGGTTTTGATCAATCTACTAACTCTTCTTAATTGCATTTCGTATTGACATTATCTGTTCTATGTATTCCTCAAACTCAAACATTTCTTTAGTCTTAGTTTATACCACAATTTCCCCATGAACACACTCTGTTTTTTAATTTTGTATACCATTCCCACCTTTTTTTTCTTTTATGTCGCACACGAAAACAACATGTTCAATTGTCTCATCATCCATTCCGCACATACACCCTTTATCATCTCTCATGTATCTCTTATTCCAATATGATTAATATCTGCATGCCCTGTTAATATTTCTGGTGCACTTTTATGCGGAATGAACTATTTTCTATTTCGTCTAAGTTATATCTCGAATAAATTTGTACTATAATATCCTCTCGTGTGCAACCTTCAATCTTGTTTTACACGACTCCCACAACTACCTGTCAATACGTTTCTTTCATCCTCTATCTTCCTCCTTTATTTCATCCGTGTCTATGATAATTGTCTCTTAAGGATAAGTATTAGATATCCTATATCAATAACATAGTTCTTAAATCCCAGCACGACCCTCTTGTAAATATAAGGATGTTGTATAAAAACATAAACGTCAAAACTCTTTTAACACATGTATATTAGTGAATCATAAATTTGCACAAAACGATCTAACGTTCTATTAACTTTGCTTAAAAAGACAATCATTTTCCGGAGAAGTTGGTATTGTTGTATTTCAATAAATGGTAAATGTTTTCCTCATTGTCTTTTTGTGAGTTTGAGTAAATCTTGGACATTCATCATATGGTTTTATGCCTCATAATGCTCTTCTTGAACGATTCTAGAGCAAAACCTTGGCCGTTATCTTGAGGATAATCTTTCTTGTCGCATTACAAAGTGATGACGTGAATACACGCCCTCTTCCTATAGAGACGGCGAAATTGGTCGATATTGATACACTGCAAGGATTAGTGCAGACTAAGAGAGAGCATAAGAGAACTTAAGCTGAGCTATGTCAAGCGTATGTAAGAGAAACGAACACAACAACGGAATTTAATTTGATGATGAGCTTTGTGATCTGTCAAGCGCATCTACAAGTCACAGAGTTAAGATTCTGACCATTTTTTTTTTTTGTTTTCTTCTTCTTTTTCTTGTTGAATTGTGTAAATAATTTTGAATATAAAATATTGTTCATTATCTCGAAGGATTATAAATAAAATCCACTCACAATTGTTTAAAAAGAAGTTTGGTTTCTTTTCTTCTTTTAAGTTCCCAAGCTTGATAAATTATGGAAAACTTTATTCTGTTCTTCACTTTGTAATGACCAGATATTATACCTTGTAACATCAGAATAGAGAGAATGATATTGCTAAGAGTGTTAAATTATGCTGCAATGTGTTCCTCTAAAATTTTACCAGATGCTACAGTTACACGCATTTTATCACCGCTTATTTTTATTTCTACTTCAATTTCCACATGTTGAAAATTTAGTATGCATACCCGATTATAAGTGTAACATGATTAATTACAACAAATAGAACAAATTAGAACAAATTATTTAGTAGTTTTCCAAAAGTAATTGGAAAAGTTAAATGAAAATCAAACATACAACAGCTCATTAACGTGCCTCTGTTTACTTTTGACGCATACAAGTAATCTATTAATCGAATTTAGTTGCTGGTTGAATCATGAAAAACTAAATTATGAAAAGAACCCTAAAATGATGTCAGTAATGCTATTGGGATCTTTAACATTGTGTTTCTCATTAGTAATTGATTAGCCTCAAGTTGACATATCGGTTGTAATTGTGAAAAAGGTATCTTGCAATATTTATTTTCGAACACGTGTTCAAACCTTAATAAATATGTAACGTTAATGTTTTTAGGCTAGTTATAGCGTGTCAGGCATTAGGCACAACTATATTTACGAAACCTTCTATAATGTTACCTAATCTTTTATATTAAACTTGTAATTTTAACAATAATTCAGAGATTTTTGTGTATTAAAAACTGCCACCGTTTAAATTGAAACAATGTAATTGACTTCGTCTCCTTTGACTTGAGTTCTATAGTGATGCAAGTTTTTTTGTACAATAATTTTATTCGTTGTTCGGAAAGACGAAATAAATTTTGGTCTTTTCCTTCCTTATTAAATGCGACACATGTGATTTAAAACACTTTTTATGTCGATTCCATTAACAATTATATAAGAATTTATTTAAAAAGATGCTTAAGATGCTTTATCCGTAAGCGTACATACAAATTCAAAATAGTTTTAGAAAAATCTTTGCCCCGCAACGGTCAAGTTATTTAAGACAAGTTGATAGGTAATAGTTCATTCTTTTATTTTAGAAAACCAGGACAAAACAGTTGCCAATTTGATTATACAATCTTAGTAGGAATGGAAATAATTACCCAACTTAAAAGTGCTCAGTATATCTTCAACGGCTGTTATAAATATGCCAATTTGCTTCACATATATACAGGGAATTCCTTATCGCCACGCCTCCACGAGTATTCCATTACTTGAAGACATATCGAATATGGCAAGATAAAATTGTAAATTCGAATATTCTTTACAACGACCTTCTGAGGTGTTGCAATTCTGCCCTTACCTAAAGCAGAGAGCGTAGAAGGAAACAATTGTCTTGACACTTTTACTATTCGACGTCGTTACAATGCAATTGTTAGTACTGTATGTTGCGACTGATGTTAGACTTCTTCGTCATCATTGGAATAAGGTTATAGTTTTTGAAATTTAAAATGTAAATGTCCAATCATACATTCTGATGCAGAAGAGCCAAGTAGATTTCTCCTAAGTGATTTGGGTGTGAAAATAGTCATTAACTCAGTTAATAGCGCTTTCAAGCAGGTAACAGGGAGTCCTCCCAACAATAGTGCGGAAAAATTTTAAGAAGTGTAAAGTACGAATGTCTAAGACTGTAACCACGCCACACAAGCCCACATGCGGTGTGGGTATTTTGGTAGAAGCGGAATTCACTGTGGAGAGGAGCAGAAGAGATGAGACGGCTGCCGATCCCTACATAAACACCACAATTCCTATGGTAGTTTTACCGCTGCCACCAGTCCAGTTTTCCGGACAATTAAACACACGTGTAATAACAATAATTACTCATTTAATGCAAATTAAAATGAAATCTGAGTATTTACAAACTTGGACAAAGTCTCAAAATCATAAATACAAGTATAAAGTTATCATTACACAGTTAATGCCTTCAGAAATACAAATACAAATTCAGTTGTTGACAATTATTTCGGAATAACCCACCTAGGTTATCCGAACCTCCAAAATTACAAGTTGTTTCTCGAATAACGAACTGTTACAAGTTACGTCACTCACAACTAGTATCAAGTTCTAGATTACCGCAGCAATCTCGTACAGTGTTCTGACGACCAATACTGGCCAGGTTACATTTCAAGTAACCTGCGGACTCAACCCACACATATAAGTCCCTGAAGATCCTTAATTCTTCCAATATATACGGAAGAGGAGGTCACGTGACCAGCAGGCAACCTCGCCTTGTCGCTGCCACAACGAATACTCCACCCCTTTGGTCTTCCCTCGACCATACTGGGAACGCAGTGAAGTAACCGCGAGGGCTCGCCGCCGCCAGTCCGAGCCAAGCACCAGAACGTGCCCTTTCTTCAGCCTGTCATTGTCTCTGTATCCGACGAAAATACTCCACTCATTAGCTGTCTTTCTCTCTGGGTTCTTCCGACATTCCTCAATGGGCCTCGCCCAGGTCAAGTCCACTTTCACAGATATAGTATAATACAGCCAACATTCCTTAAGGGGCCTCGCCCCGGTTCATATGGCGAACAAATGCACTTTCACAGAAATAGTATAAGACAAAGGGAGAGGAAAGCGCTGGTCACACACTACAGCCGACATTCTTCAAGGGCATTCCTACCCATTTTTCAGAATGGAAAGGAAACGGTCCCACAATAACACAATGAATGAAAAGGCTTAGCGTTGGTCACTCGTCATCTTTCCTCTTCTGCGGCGCACGGCTAAGCTTCTCAACGGCGCTCCCACTCAATGAAAGGAAGTAAGAATAACAATTCATAAACCTATAGACTGTCTTGGTTCGTATGTTACAAAGACCCCCAACGTTTTTTGAAGGATCGTAATAATAATAATAAATTTATTGTCAAAAAACAGTACAAACTGCGTATGACCACGTGAAGAACAATAAACTAATTTACTCTCCGGAAGCAAGCAAGGGACCATCCTATCAATTCCGATCAAGGGCCCTAAGGCAGAGGCGGATTCAAAAATTTCAGCAGAAGTTCCTAGATAAGATAAAATGTTAGCTGCTAGTTATAAAACTAATAGAATGCCAATATGTTTGTAATTTAACGCAAATATGTTTGTAAATTTACATGTACAAGTTATTATCGAACTATAGATTATTCTGAGTATAGTGTTTAAAAATCATAAGAGTTGAAAAAACACTAAATTCACGATTTATTGTTACAATAAACACGCCCCTAGACAAAGCCTAGAGAACCTGTATAAGAAATCCGCCTCTACCCGAAGGAAAAACGGAGAAAAACCCGGGCCAGGATGGGGCTACAGAATTTATGTACACAACCGTGCCAAAGTTGAGTACACATAAAACTAAATTAATATGAGCCATACGGCAACACAATCATGCAAGAAAATAGTTTTTGAAATTGTTATAAGTTATTTAAAAAGTACTACAGCAATGGCGTGATAAAGTACAAGACGGATTTAACTTTTATTAAAATCAATAAAATCTTTTACAGAGTAGAAGCACTGGTGCAGGAGAAAGTTTCTAACCGCGGATTTGAAGATATTCAATTTCATAATGTCTTTTATATGATTGTAGAGATGGTAAATTTATCTCAGCTAATAATTAACTTACAGAGCGCATCGGAGTATTATTGTTTTTTGTAAAAATTAGTGAACGAAATAAAACTTGAAATGTCAATGCTTGCATCCAAAGAGTAATTTACTTTATTGTTGACCGTGTGATCATACACAGTTTGTAATGTTTATTGACAATAAATGTATTATTACTGAATGTATAATCTGTATGTCTGTATGTAATACTAAATGTATCAGGACCTACTGAATGGATTTGGTTGGACTGTCATTCCACCTCCCCTACAATCTGGACCTCGCCCCTAGTGATTACATCTTGCTCCCGAAATTGGAAGAACAGTTGGGTGGACTACGCTTCCGGAGCGACGATGAAGTCAAAGAAGAGGTTACTCGCTTCCTCAGCGGGTTGGCGGCGGAGTTCTGCGGGATACTAAATTTGGACCTCCGTCTCCAAAAAGCTTAAATAGATATGGAGATTATGTTGCAAAATAACTCAATGTTCAAGCTTAACAACCATGTAAATTGCTATAAAAATAAATAATATTTATTATTTCTTAAAAAAAATGAAAATCGCTTGTAATTGAAAAAAAATTCTTGCCATTTTTTTCGAACACGTGTTCAAACGTTAATAAATATGAAACGTTAATGTTTTTAGGCTATTTAGAGCGTGTCAGGCATTAGGCACATAACTATATTTACGAAATCTTCTATAATCCTTCCTATTCATTTATATTAAAATTGTAGTTTTAACAATAATTCAGGGATTATGGTGTATAAAACCCCTTTTAAATTGAAACAATGTCATTGAATTCGTCTCCTTTGGCTTGAGTTCTATAGCGATGCAAGTTTTTGTGTATAATATTTTTCTTAATAGTTCGGAAAGACGAGATACATTTTGTTTGTTCCTTATTAAATGTAACACATGTGATTTAAAACACTTTTTATATCTACTACATTAATAATCATATATGAATTTAATTAAAAAGATGCTTCAGATGCTTTATCCGTAAGAGTACATACAATTTAAAAATAGTTTTATAAAAATATTTGCCTCGCAACGGCCAACTTATTTAAGACGAGTTGATAGGTAATAGTTCATCCTTTCATTTAAAAAACCAGGAAATTCAAAAAACAATCGCCAATTCACTCATACAATGTTAGCAGGAATGGAAATACTTACCAACTTCGAAGTGCTCAGTGAATCTATGACCACTTTGCGAATAAATGTGCGAATTTACTTTTCTTATCGTTATCTATCAATCGTACTATAATCTTCACTACCGTTTTCTTCACTTCAAGGAACGGGTTGCTCGTAAACTGCCATTAAACGTTCTCGAGGTGTATTGTCTCTTTACAGGTTTTGATGATCTCTACGAGAATTAATCGAAAAACAAATGGTTTTATGGTTTCAGTTTACAAAAAATGAGTCTGAGGAAATTACATAAAGGTTTTATTACAAAACGATGATCAAACAAAATATGTCTCCAAGAATCTCTCAACACTAATTTTTTATTTTTGAAGATTATTCTGTTCTTCAAGTCGGAAAATTCATGATCTTACCATCTTTTATATCTGAAAAGAAAATTATCTATACCATCGTTCATATTGAAACCTAGGTTAAGAATACTTATATGAATTTTTGTGGTAAATATGTATTTGAAAAGTATATACTCTGCTGGCGGTTTGTGAATCCCTGAAAAGTCGGTAAAATCAATATAAAGATTCTGAAGAAACGAAAGAGAGAATTAATTACTTTTACATGGTTGGTTCTAATTCACCACCAAGACCTCCGGAAAACAATAAATACACGAAAAAGGTGTATTTATTGTAATATTAATTCATGGAAATTACGACTAAACAAGTATTTTATTTCATAATGTTTCGTTTTATTAATATAGGATCGATCAATTTAATAAAAATATTCCAACAAGAATATACTCATGTATTTCCTAATTT
>NNCF01133195.1:346107-358737 GCA_002313205.1 Laupala kohalensis | reverse complement strand
GTTTTCTTTCTTTATTAAAAATACTCAAAACGATGAAAGAATGTTTTATTTCTTCTTTACATATTATTTACCACATTGTAATCTAAATATTTGACAACTATAACTTTCAAGTCATTTAGCATTGTTTGGAGCAATAGGGAAATCAAAGGCATCTACATCCGAAATCTCTTCTCACAAAGACTTTCCAGATTCTTTATTTTTATTAGAGTAATTCCACGGAAATGGGGAAATTATCGGCATTCAAAAGAGGTAGGTCCATGAACAAGTATTTCACGTTTTCAAAAGATCCAACGTGTGTACTGGAAACAAAAAAGGTAATTGAGCAATGAAGCAAATTACGTTGGATGTGGCGGAAACCCAAAGGGTTGCCAACGCACCATCTTTACCTTGACAGGCGTGAATTTAAAAAAATGACAAAGGAGTGAGGAAACAGAGATGTATATAAATTATTATATGTATCATGCACATGGAATTGACATTATTCATTTTTAAATGAGCTAATTCATTTGTATCATTATGTTTTGCTAGTAAAAGAAAAAAAACGAAACCTAACTGGACAAGGTGTTTTGGACATGTATTTCCCAATTCCTATTGAAAACCCTTTAGCACTTGCCTCGTTCGTGTTTGCAATTGTGCGCTTGAAGCGAGTCGCGAGTAAAGGCGGCTCCACACATTTACTAATCGGCGAACCCCGAGCAACTCCTCGCCGAATAGCGACTACTATGGATGGGTTTCTCCTTATTCGTCGCATCAGGAATACCGGTGCTCGCCCTTTCCCGCAGTTTGTCGGTCTTTTGAGACACATGGAAGCTGAGCATAAGCGAATATTCGCGAGTGACCTGTTCATTGTTCTGTCCACGTATTCCTGCTTTTACGAATATCAAGGATAGCAAGTATACGAGTAATACGCTTTCAAGTTATTTGGAGTAAGTAATCGCTGAAAAAACTAATTATTCGTAATTTTTCTCCTTATCGTACAAAATAATTAGTGTTTTTAGAAGTGATAAAATAGAAAAATTTGAAGTAATAAAGTAGTGATGAAGTAACTTCATTTATTCTCTCCAACGTGGTCATACGCAGTTTGGAACTGCTTTTTGACTATAAAGTTTAATTGATGAAAGATTTCAAACACAAACAGTTTTATTCATTTTATTTTACTTTTTTATTAAGCATCCTAAAGTTTCACAGTATTGAACGTGTATTGACATTATCTATTTTTAGTAGTATTAGCATATATTTCCTGTACACGAAATGTTCAATAAATAAAAAAATGTGAAAATACTATGATAATAAATAATAAAAATATAACTTTAAATCTAATGAATGGTAATTAAATAAATAAATAGTGGGATGTTGTGGAGAGACACATTAAGATAGTTATATAATATTGATTCTTTTTGAGTGGAAAAACTATAATGAATATAAGGATCTTAAATTAGAAATTACCGATTACCATACCTCAATCGATATGGAATAAAAATTTATTTCATTGATTGAATTAAGATTTGATAAAACCCATTTACTTTTCTTAACAACATTTCACAAGAGACAACTACATACGCCGCAGAATGTGTGATTACTTCAGATTCATTCTCCATAACTTCTAATCATTAACACGAATATTCGTCGTTCCAAGAGCGAGCACGTACTCGACAAATTGCCTATGTCTGGATCAATGTGCTCGCCAATAGGCGAATACTCGAGAAATACACCGAGCAAATCGCTAGTGTTCCAGTTTTGCTGTGCGGTTACTCTGGGTTCGCCGAATAGACAATGTGTGAAGCCGCCTTAAATCTTGCGGAGAGTTGTTTGTATGGATGGATGAATCCCTGCTACTGGGGACTGTCTTCTTCTTCGTCACGGGAGCCGTACAACTTCGCCTTAAGTTCGATGGTAGACCACGTGGTAGCGGCGAACGGCCGCGATCCGTCTGCTGTCACGAAGTCAGCGTACCTGTTGATCAGGATTCAAAATAAATGTTTTCAAGTTCAGTGTATAATACTGTTAGGTGCAGGTCACATCGATGAAATCCCGTTGCGTGAAACCCCATTTCTTGGACAAAACCCCGTCCTGGCTCCTATCAAGGTGTGGCGTCTAGTGAAATAATAAATCTCAAATTTAGCGTTATTTTAATACTTACGATTTATAAACAATATTTTCCGAAATATCTATAGAATGATAATAATGCATATCTGTGAACTAAATTTGTTGTGATTTATTAATTACAAATTTGTTTGTATTCTACTAATATTATAACGTACACCGAATTATTTTTATTATTTTCTTAGAAGTGTTCTGAAATGTGATATCCACCTCTGCCTTAGAACCCTTCATCGGTATTGATGGGATGGTCCCTTGCTTGTTCTCGAAGAGTAAATTAGTTTTTTGTCCTGTACGTGGTCATACGGAGTTTGTACTGCTACTTTGGCGATAGATTTAAGTTATCTTTAATTATAACATAATTTCATGCCTCATTATTAAGAAAAGTTAAAATTAATGCTAAGATTTCTCTGCAAACTACAAAAATTTTCTCGTGTCCTCAGTTGTCCTCGAATCTCCGCCGGCGGGCATCGTTGAGTTAGTCGAAGCACTTCTCTCTTACCTTTATTATTACTTTTACAGATGTTATTCCATCGCTTCCTTTACCTTCCATACTTCATTTTTAGCTCTTTGTGAACTCGTCATTTCACACTAAAATCCGATAGAATCGTCGCGTTGCATGAAATGTGTTTTTGTGAAACTATTTCTGTATGTTCTATGAAACTTGCGCCGTGTGATACTTGGTGCGCAACTGCAATGGTATCATTAAACGCTTTTCATCTGAGTGCATCGTGTCTTAGAATGAGAGGGTAGAAGAAAATCAGCATCTTGATCGTAAAACATGACCAATATGAGAACCATACATTTTCGGGTTAATAAAAAAAATTGTCGAGGTGATAATATACCCAGGCGAAATTTGTCGATGCGAAATTTGACGAAGTATCCAATAAATCTCTTTAACGTTTCCAGTAAAATTCTCGATATCCAATAAATTCTCGTCGTTACACATACTTTGTCTTCTTCATGGCGTATATACTACCACTTGTTATATGATGCATTCTACTTGTAAACGATTATACACTTACAAAAAATAGTATTCTTTCCATAATATCTCAGAAAGTTTTTAATCATCATCACACTTTACTTGAACTTGACCGTACTTCAACAAACAACCCATTTATTGTTCAAGAAAGGATAAAGAACTGCAGATTCCATTTTTTGTTGCTGACACATGTTTAGATTCTGTTCGTATTACGTCATAATAGAATTTATTTATTTATGTATTTCTTATACCTTTTGGCGAGGTTCAGGTCATGACCGTTCTAACCGTTGGACATAGGTAACGGAATTGGGAAGGAGCGAAGTTGGGTTGCCAGGGAACTTACGGTATAGAACCGACATTTCTTTGTAGTGGGTGAGGGAAACCCCAGCTGAAAACCTCACCTAGTACGGCGGAGCAGGGTTAGAACGCCCGCTCTATCGCACAGCGGGATCGCGTAAGCTACCTACTTGACGTCTGCTGTTAGTGACGGGATTTTTCGTTTTTTCTGGATTGTTTCCCGGCGTCCCGATAAATATTTTCGGGAAATAGAATTATTCTGGGATTTTGACATGTGTGTTTAACATTCGTGTTCTTAAATTTAGAAGATGTCATTGACCAGAAATCATGTTTTTTCTTCGTTGTGATTCATTTTGTTGTGCTTTGAAGCAATTAGAATAAAAATAAAGAAAACAATTATGCATCTCAGTGATTTGACTAACTTGGATTAAGTGCTGGTCCCGCCTTAAGCGGTGGTGAACAGCGCGCATGAATTTCTTTGCGGTGGCGCGTGTACTCCATTGCATTCCAGAGAGCACATTCATCTCTCTCCCCTCCAAAAAAAAATTCAGATAAGCCGCTGACATGATACTCAAACCGAGAGCAATAAAATCCAACGTAGTTTTCAATTAAGATTACAAAATTTCACCCGCAGGATCTGGAATGTAGTTTCACTGCCCCAACTTCGTATTGAGGCAGTAGAACGAGAGTGAAAATGAGAATATTTTATACTATGCGAAGGTGAGTTAAATGGCAACCTTATCTCAAAAAAATATATTTATGTTGTATACATAGCTCTGTTTTGGAACACATGGCACGAACATTTTCTTTTCGACATAATATTCTCCATGCTCAATGCATGGAGCGTTTTCAAAGTGCCTGAATACCTGTCAATACGTTTTTTGGAAATGGCGTAACCATTGGATTCCGTGCACATTGGGTACTTCTGCGACACTGCGTTAGAACGATAGTATCGATACCGTGGGCTTTAACAATCGATACCCATTACTCGATATTAAGATTCAAGGCACCGAGTCGATATCGATACGTTTGGCTTCGATATTCAATATTTTGTACCCATCTTATTTTTATGCAAATATTTTTAACAAATAGGTAAATTTTAAAAAAAATGGCATTTCACATGTAAAAATACGCCTGTATATGATTAGGGTGTTCTAGAAGCGACGAAAAGTAATTTTGGTGTCGATGTCTCTTATGTGATTCTTCTATATATTTGTCTATTGTATGGCTAGTTTTGTTGGTGCACAAGTAAATAATCGATACTTAATCGAAACTTTTGATCTGATTCCTAGTTATGATCGTATAAATATATTTTTTATGTGGTACATCAAATATGGCCGGAAAGATGCTTAGAATTCCAACATGTTCTCAATGTCGATATTTTGAACTCAATTAATTTTGTTATATTGGATACTATGAAGTTCATAGTACAATTAGTATAAGTAGTTTAAAAATTCATTGAAATAAGCAGAGTAAAATGTTGACATAAGAAACAAGTGCACGATATCCAGAACTCCTACTCACGCTAATCACACATTCGCATACTTACACAAGGTAGACACTCTTTACCCAAATATATTACATCCAACTACACGAGGAGTTTACGGGTACACATGAACGCATTTATTCGTGTCGAACACTGTATTTCCTCAAGTACCACAGTAAACAATACATTTTGAAAAGTAATATGTGAATTTTTGTCCTTTTGAGGAAATAGGATTTCTATTTGATCTCAGTTGTTCTGCGAATTGCCGAGCATCTTACAGACAATTTGACGACACAAATTTGACCGAAATATTATTGATCAAAATTTAAATAATTTTTATATAGTTTGACAAATAACGTGGCTAAAGAATAATTTACTAACAAAAATGGACTTATTCCAAAATTCGAGCTTGACTGTCGCAGATCCGAATTACATGAAACAACGAACCCTTATATACTTTAAAAACTTGTTTGTCCGGGTCAAACCGCGTCTCAGTAAACAGAATATCAACGTTTCGGCCATCTCGCTGTGGCCTTCTTCAGGGCAATGACAAAAGTCGTACGGACTTTGGTCGCTGTCGTACTCTGCAGAGCAAAGGCCAGAGCAAGATGGGCAAGTGTTGGTAGTTCTGTCAACTGGGACTCTATTTGACCCGGAGGAACAGGTTTATACTGACTCCGACCGCAGCAATCTACGTTTGCCTTAAATACTATAATTATATGAATGTGAAGCTATGTTTAGAATTACTTACTTCAGACTCTGAAGAACTTCAAATCCTGCGCGCGCAGACTGCTTCTGCGATTGCGCGCCGGAGAAGAAAGTGACAGTGAGAGGCACGCGCAGCGCTGCACACAGGGGTTCTCTCGCGCGCAGCAGGCGCAGACCGACACCATTACCACGGAATTCTGGCGTCACGCTCAATCCCAGCCCCACGAGATACGTCGAGACCCCGTAGTGCGCGAACACCTCAGCAGCCGACAGCATTTTGTTCATCAATACGAACATGGGTGCGGTAGCATTTCCTGGCATCTGCTCCACAAACAAGAAATTAAGACGTGTTCATTATAATTCCCTTCACACCAAACGAATCACTATCTGATTTACGATCTCCATACCTTCACACCAGCCGAGTCATATCAAATCCTCTCTCTCAAACAAACGACAAAATTATATTCTTAATATAAAATACTCCCAGAAGAACTCCGAAAAATCCGCTTCAGTCAGATGGTCCGACAAACGGAAATTATTTTTAATGATAGCATACTATACCAAATTACATCGTGTCTGATGATTTTTACTTTTGTTCATTTTTGACTAATGGGAGAAGATTCCTATGCGCCGAATTATATATTGGGTCAAGTCGGATTGAAATGAATTTGACTGATGGGAAGGCGCGAACTGAGTTTGGGTGTATTCGAATGGTGGATCACTAAACCTGGTAAGCCAGATTCAACTTGATTCTGATTGATTCATATTCGTTTGGTGTGGAGGAAACCTGTGCGTCAAAGCGTTTTATTGTGTACCGCGTGAAGCTGCATCCTGGATGACAGAGGTTCGTATGTGTGAGGTCATGGAATTTAACTCTTACAGTAATCTCTACAATCACTTCTAAGACAACTGACGCTTCTGTAAAATTAGTACCTGATATATTCCATGGGTTAAGTCGGACTGACGGTGTTACTAGTCACATCTACTCCTTCTTGAGGTCAGGACAAACAATCACAATGCTCTACCTGCTCTCGATAACAGTTTGACATTTTGTTTTGATTCACTTGCAGTCACATACCATGTGACTGCAAGTTGTACGATGTAGATACAGCAACGTATACAACGCAAATGCCGAAAGATATAACAGCATAAGAGTATTCTTTATTATAACTAGGTTGAAAAATGGAATTAAAGAAAGCAATTAACTTGGAGCGAGAGATGAAAAGAACTGAATACGTTTTGTAAAGAAAGTTTGAGGATTGCAAATTTTATACGGGATTGTTTCAGAATCTGTAGACTATTATAGAAATTAAGTTGGATCACACCGAAGGATCTAGCAAGAATTGGAAACTTCGAAACTAACTTTATTCCTTCATGAATTCACAATTAATTCAGTATAAGTGTAATACTGAACAGACTCAATGGACGTAATGTAAATTATCATTCTGTACATACTTCACATGGAAATTAATTTTCATCATCCTAGTTCCCAATGAACTGCATTTGTTGATACCAATCGACTATTTGCGTAGATAGTTTGTCAAACAGGGTGCTTTCATATGTGATTCAACTTTTTTACTATTAGCTTTTTTACTATTAGCAACTCATAAATGATGGTCATATAAGAAACCTACCGTGATGGGTGGGTCGGATCGGCGTACGACGCCCAGAACGTTGAGTCCCGCCAAGTGCCGTTCACCATCAGGCCAATCTGTGTACGCAGCCAGGGACACCTGTTGCCGCGTGATGGCGTCTCGCCACAGGGCTTGGAGGTCCGCCACTGATTGTGGATCGTCTAAGGCTCGGGTCGCCATCGCCATTTGCTCATCACGCATGTAATTCTTCATCATGAAGTCGGTAGCAGCTTGCAGTTCATGGGGAGGCAGATCACAAATCCAGAAGCGAGGAATGCGTCCATCTGGCATTGGTCGCTCGCCCTGAAAACAAGTAGGAGTTCCTGTGATAAAATGAACTGAGGAGTATCTGTTCCAAGAGAACTACTTCGAACAGGGGCGATTTTTTAGGAAACAAAATTGTATAATTAAATCTTTTAAATTCCTAAGAAACATTCCATTTAAAAATGGAAGATAATCATACAAGAGAGGATAAACGTTGGTTTATAAAACCTGAAGTAAAACAACAAAATACATACATTGGTTTGAAGTATTATAACTTTTCGTAGATACAAAGAAATATCTATGAATATATTATATCTAATGAATATCTAAAGACCTCAATGACTGCTACACACACTCACCGGTACACATTATGAAGTAATTGCTGACATCAGGAGAAGTTGAAGCGATGTAAATTTAATTGGAATCGTAAGGAAGAAAATATTCGCTTTCAAATTTTGATTCTTTTATTTGTAAAAATACACTCATAAGTACATAACTGATATTGTCTCGGATACTATTGGAACTAGCAAAAATTACTTTTTCATAACTCTCCGCATTATGAAATAATGCAACCAAGGGAAAGTTGTTTTTACACAAACATGTAACAGAATTTTCACGAACAATATAACATTTAATGGGGTAAATTGTGCTTAGTATTTAATTTTTGAACACTTGAATTTGTTAATAGAAGTGATTCTATTTTCATCAATATTTTGATTTCGCGAGATTTTTTAAAAGTAGAGGCATTAGTTACATGGTATCATTTTATTCGCAGCAACTATTCACTGATATAAATATTCAGAAGTAGTAATGGCTGTTGATTAACGAATTGGTTTAGGTGGTGTCAAATATAAAAGTCAAAGAGATTGTTATCGAGGGAAAGTTCAGACCTCTCATATCTATCTAACAGGTAGACATTAGGTATACCACAACTCGAACAATATGGCTAAAATGCGTGGTATTCCCATTAAGGCTAAAAACATTTTGTCTTATTTGTAATGGTACATTTTGTAACAAGTATGGAAGAAAATGGAATAAAATGAGGAACCATAAAGCGTGTTGGAAGGACGTGAGAACAGACCAAGCCAGTCACCAAAAATATATCTCTCTCATGAAAGAGAGAATAGATACATAATTTTATCGAAAATTAACTTCTTTTAAAATTCTTTAAATGTTTCGAGAGTTGGAAAAAGAACCTCGTCAAGAGAAGTTTTTGAAGGTCTCCTAATATACATAGACCGCTAAAAAGATTATAGTTGTTGAAATTGTTTTCACAAATCCCCATAATTTTCTATTGTACAGTCGAGAAGTGGCAAATCCTTGAACCTTTCATTGAAATCAGTTCTGGATGAAAACTAAAAACTTAAAACGCTGAAAAGTAAACATTCAAAGTACGTAAATGCTGATAACTTTCGGTCAAGTGAAAATGACAACGAGCCGGAAATCGAACCCGGGATCCTGCTTTGATCGCAGGGATGTTAACCAGTACACTACCTGTTCGCCTTTCACAAATGTATACCATTTTCACTCAGAGCTATCCCCCGGAAGTTCTGAGACACATCTCCATGCAGGAGGTTAACGAGGCGGCATACTGTTGTGTAAGCTTAAGAACTGGTTACACGCGTTCTGTTAAGGTTATGTACTGCCGTATGCCTACAGGTGGAGAAGATAGGTGATAACTTTCGGTCAGATGAAAATGGTGACGAGCTGGGATTCGAACCCGATAACACTCGTGTAGGTACACGGCAGAAATATATGCATTTCAAATGCTAATAACCATCAAATTCATGAACTAATTACCTGACTCGTGGATTTTGTTGAGTCGCCCTATCACTTCCTACTTGAACTTGACCTCCAGGAGGAGTTATAATACCGGCAGTTTTTACTCCAGCCAATAATGCTTCAAATAGCTAATGAGCTATTTAGTCATCAACCAATAGCCTTCCTTGCACTGGATTTTAGGGACCACTGCTCAACTTCCTCCTATGTGACCTTGACCTCGAGGAAGAGTTAATACAGGCACTTTTAACCCAGTCAATTTACATTTTGTTCATTAAAATTTTATTAAAGCATTGAAATTATTTAAGGAACATTTTATATTATTTTACTAATACAGGATGAAATTTAAGAGAATTTAAAAAGATGTAATGAAGAAAATGTGAGCACGATATAAATACTTGGTAATTATTATTTATTTCTTATATAAGATTTCATTTTTAATAAAATCGTCTTTGTATGTTTCTTTCATCACATGCATGGAACATGAAACAAAGTTATACTTCAACAGTCGGGTGAAAATTGCGACGGACCGGGACTAGAACCTGGAACCTCCTGCTCTGGTCACAGGTGTGCACGAGTAGGTACTCGAAAGTTGTGAGTTCAAAAGTTATAATTCTTTTGAACAAATATTTCTGTATTTGTCCAAATTCACAATGTCGTATTAAAGCAATACAACACTTCAGTTACTTTTATAGTGATCAATAAAATTAAACCAAACTTCTGCCACAACTTGAATAAATCTAGTAAAATATGTTATAAATGTTTCATCTCTTTGATTTTTCTGAATGTGACACCATCTGCGAAACATTTTATTCCTAACCGGAGTAAATACCTTACATGTCCAATATTTACCAGAGTAAATGAACCCATGAAGGATAAACTAACCTCAAAGCTCTCCCATTCACGTGGGTAAGGGCCCATGTCAGATGATCGTTCCCACATGTCGCTGATACCACCCTTTGCCATGTTGTTTCCAGAATTCTCTGCAAAAGAAGACCTTTCGTTTTTCACAAAATTATACATTTCAAATCATGAAAATTTATTCAGTCTCAAGGAAGAAAGTGAAAACATTGTTGAAAATAAGATAAATCAAAGTTTAAGAAGACACTTCGCAATTGTAAATAGTATATTAAATCCCTTTTGAATTATAATGTTTTTAAATCTTAGTTTCTATGAAGTTTTCTATTTATATAGTACATTTAATTTCGCGTTGCATGAACTGTGAGAAAATATGAGTCGTATAAGTCATTCATGGATTTTCAACTTTACAAAAATACGCGTTTAATGTATATTTTCCAGTTTCGGAATAATTTTTCCTTACTTAAGAATTCTCTTCTAAATCATATGGAACTCGGAATGAATTCCGAATATATTATTGGGTTAACCTATCGTAAGAGCACCGGAGTTGAACTCGGATAATTAATATATGGGTCATTCCTGCCATAATCTGCCAAAATTTTCCCCGACCTTTTCAAATTATGTTATGAATTATTCTGGAGGCTTAGAATATTGTATAAGTAAGAAAAAAATTATTGAGTTCTTAATGAGTTGCTTATGATTAAATTACTATTAAGTCGATTTGCCCTCAGTGTGTATAAAACCTGAGCTGCGAGGTAAAAAAATCGTGATAATTTCGATCAAACCCCCTTGGAAATTGAAATTCACTTAATCTACAGATAATAGACATTTTATTCTACAGAAAAAGTAACATAGAGATACTTAAAATAGTAGAATATTCTAAAATTTCAACGAAAACGTCAAATTTAATTTTTTTCTTCTGAAAATAATTAAGCAAATACTCCCTTATAGAATTTAACGAAAGTTTTTAGATTAATGTAGAACTATTGAGTTCTAATTTCACTAATTTTTTTGCGTGGGAAATTTACAACTTTAAAGATTATAGTAATTTAAAGTTAAAATCTGGATTTTCACGTCTGTGAATTCCTTGCTAACTCATGACGACTTGAAAAAAGTAGATGAAATATAGAAACACTTCGATTTTTAAGACTTTATAACTGAAAAGATATAAAATGATTCCAGTTTCAATACCTCAATTTCCGCAGAAAATATCTTTTACCTTTTAATTGTTTGAAACTTTAGTTTGTCCTCTTTCTTTTTGTAGCTGATCTTCAATAAAAGTAAAGTATTCATAAATTAATATTTATATAATGTCATATCAAGAAGTTTTCTTACTTTACAAAAAAAAACGTACTAATTCATACCTAGTTCCAATTCTTGATGCTGGGAATTGTGTACAATTCTCACTTTAAAATCTGATTAATTTTGAAATTACATTGGGTATTATAATTCACGAAAATTTCCTATTAATTTACTTTCAACATAACCTTCATTATCAGTTGGCCCAATTCATAAACGTTTATCGACAACTACCTTAAAACGCGATGTTATTTCCTTCATTTTGCATTCTCTATATTTTGAAGTGCGCAATAATTTTATTTGTATGAGATCAATATTGATCACGTTTAAAGATTCATTGCTTTATCTTATAATAAATAAACAGATTGTTGTGAATCATATGATTTTGCAATAGATAATCCCAATCAAATAATCCTGATACTTCAGATGTTAATTGTTGAATCGGTAAGTCAGAGGTGGATCCGTTACAGGTTGAGTAGGAGGCTGTGTGTCACAAGCAATAAAGACATTTAATTCACTCTCCTCGTCAGAAATCCTTCCAAAATCATTGGAAATTGTGTGATCCTTTTCCTTTTCCTCGTGATATGGTCCTTAGGTATTTTTTACCGGATGAACGTCGGTTTGTATTGACGGATAATCAACACATGTTTAACGGATCGCATTAATTAAATAGATTTTTCTGAATAAAAAGTTAAAAACCTATGTTCATGATTTAAACAATTGTTTCTAATTCTACTTTAAAGAATTAACTTTAGATCTCTGTCATAAAATCTATTCATGCGTTTATAATTATCTTCATCCAAACACGCAGTACGGTCACTTCCTAGTGAACACAGTCTCCTAAGTACTTCCATGGTAACAGCAACACCAGTTACAAGTACAACATGTGCGTTACTTCGCTATAACCGAAAGTCTCTCTTTTTTCTCTAATGGCACCACCGTTGCCAATCGTTGTAAATAAATTTATTGTCAAAAAACAGTACAANTGCGTATGACCACGTGGAGGGAAAAAAAACTAATTTACTCTCCGGAAGCAAGCAAGGGACCATCCCATCAATTCCGATCAAGGGCCCTAAGGCAGAGGCGGATTCAAAAAATTCAGCAAAAATTCCTAAATAAGATAAAAAGTTAGCTGCGAGTTATAATACTAATAGAATGTCAATATGTTTGTAATTTAAGAATAATTATAGAATAATTTTTCTAGGATTTTTGAGGATTATTCT
>NNCF01133195.1:332930-343438 GCA_002313205.1 Laupala kohalensis | reverse complement strand
AATCTAAATACAGCAAAATAATTAATTTTAATGCACCAAGAAGTTAAATTTATGATTCCGTTTGTACTTACGTAAACCTTATCACACCCTTGAATGAAGCACTTGAAAACAATATGAAATTATATATGGTCCGTTGGGTTTGAAAACCTTAGGAAATGTTTTTAGTGTTTTTTTACTTAACACTCACACAGAACAAAGAATTTTACACTACAATGAAAGTTAGACACTAAATACAACTACTGAATCACAAAAAACTCGAAAAAATAAAATAATTAGAAAGATTAAACTGAAAAACAGAGAGAGCTCATTCACAACCGCAGCTAACGCCAGGAGCAGGCTGGCCAATGTAATTACAGAACTTTACAAGTATAGTGAATGCAAGTCGTTATGATCGTTGAGTATGCATGCACGACCTCGGAAGCATATTTCGAAAGGAAATTGAGGCATTGACACTGGAATCATTTTATATCATTTCAGTAACAAAATCGTAAAAATCAAAGTGTGTCTGTACTTCGTATATTGGTATTCAAGTCGTCAAGAGATAGCAAGGAATTCACATACGCGAAAATAAAGATCTTAACTTTAAATTACTATCTTTTAAAGTTTTGAATTTCCCACGCCAAAATTTGGTGAATTTAGAGTACAGTAGTTCTACTTTAAGCTACCAAACTTTCGTTAAATTCTATAACGGAGTATTTGACAAATTATTTTTAAAGAAAAAATTAAATTTGATGTTTTCGTTGAAATTTTAGACAATTTTGCTATTTTAAGTGAATTTATGTTACTTTTTCTGTAGAATAAAATGTCTACTATCTGTATATTAAGTGGGTTTCAATTTCCAAGAGGGTTACGTCGAAATTTTCACGATTTTTTACCTTGCGGTGCTGGTGCTCTGTACGCTGGGGGCAAATCGACTTAATAGTAATTTAAGCAAAACAGCTAATTAGAAACTCCATAACTATTTTTCCCTTAGTTATACAATATTCTAAGACCTTAGAATATTTCATAGCAAAGTCTTAAGAGGTCGGTGTAATTTTAGGCCGATTATTGCTGGAATGACCCATATTAGAGATACTTATCTCTTCGTTCTGTCGGATACAAAATTTTATTGCAATTGTATTTTAGAAACGTTTGTACAATTAATTTGTACTACTCTAGAAACTTTTGTATCATTTTAAAATAGTCTTATACAACATGTTTCGCCCAATGACATACGACAATTTATATGTTAACGAAAATAGTGGGCTGTGTGAATTTGATAAGTATGGAACTATTCATTAAAAATAGTCTTTTAATGATTCACTACTTAATTTTTCAAAATAGTACAAATAATCTCTGGAAGAAGCACAGTGATGTTATTGGGTATGTAATGGTGAACAGAGTTCTATTTATTCTGGGTTCAGATTTTACTCCAGTAATATTGTTAAGGGCTCTAACGACCTCGATGTTGGCGAACCCTAAAGTCTCAATGAAAAAAGTAATACTGTTAAATTTTTTATAGTACGGGTCTTATGATTCACTTTCCACTTCCTTATTTCATCTTATTCTAACTGATTTTACATGATTTCGTTGCATTTCTAACTGCAATTTGCTAAAACCTACGGCAATTTGCTAAAACCTACGGCAATTTGCTCTTCCTATCTGTAGAAGTAAGTTTTGATGATATGTCCTTTTACTAAGGGTCAGTTAATACACAATTGATTACGTACTTTTCATAAGTATTTGTTTTATTTACGTCCATCATTTTTTATCTGAAGCTATTATTTATATTTTCCTCCCTCTTTGAAATCGTTTCTAAATATATGAAGAGTGTACATAAAGATCGGAAAATTTAAATAATAACTATCTAAGTATCCGCTGCTTTGCAAGTGGTATAGATTTTCTTGCAGCTGTTCTTTCTAAATCGCCATTGAAGTAAGAAACAGAAATATATTAAAAATATCATTGGTATTTATTTTGAATCTACATTGATTCATTTAATATTTAAGTGGTAAGTATTTTATTGCAAATTCTATCATCAGTTGAAAGTTTAATAGAAAATAAAGTATAATATTTAGATAAATGTGGTATAACTCCATTGTCAACGGTGAAATCGTGTGCGATATGTAATTACTCATATTTTCACCGAATGATCCTCCCACTCGTCATGTCAACCCAAAGGAGAGGACATGTGTCATGCACTTAAGAGTGATTTGTGTTGCGAGATGGTGAGGCAAAGTCGTCCACGTTCAGAACGTGGGTAAACGGCGGTGCGACAAACACATTTCTCAGATGAGCTTGAATCTATCTGGTTGAGAAGGCGGTAAAAAAACATTATTGAGAGAGATATGTAATTGGCCATTACTTTCAACTAGTTTATGCAACAAATATGTCAACAGGAAGTCACTTGTAATCATTCCCAAACCCAATGAATATTAATAGTCAGACTTCAGTACTCTAATAGTCCCTTCATATTGTTTCTACGTACTTTTTTTAATTTCTGAAATCATAATTAAGGGGCTATATTTTGGTAATGGCGTTCCGAAATGTTATTATTCGTGCAAGACACTACTAATGTATGATCTTTTTGAGTTTATTTCAAATAAAATACAATTTTTTTGACAAACTTTTCACGTGTGCAGAAAATTAAAAAAAGTGAATTATATGTTCCTGTTGTTTAAATATTTCGTTACACTCTCATCACAGAACCATCGCATCTACGTGAGTCGAGAAAAAACACAGAAAGTGTGTTTCTAGTTCTCTATGAATATCACTTTTTTAATTCCATTCGAAATAATGGAAATAAAATATAAAAATTGGTTATATTGGATTAATATTGGTTATATAGGATAATTTAATTTCACAATTTATTTTAGAAAATTGAGAAGAGCCCTAGGAAATAATTAACTACTACAACTGTAAGAATGTCGTGTGAACTCATACCGAGAATACATAGGATCAATTTACTGCTTCCTTGTTCTAACGAGTAAGCAGAAACAATTAGTCGCTCCCAATATCATTAATTATGTTTTCAACCAATGGTTGTACTGTAATTCTTAATTCCATAGCTCGCATGTCTTCATGTTGGAAATGGAACTGTTTCAACGATTCTTGATTTTTGATAAACAAATAAATAAATAAATATATTGTCAAAAAAGCAGTACAAACTGCCTATGAGCACGTGGAGAACAATAAACTAATTTACTCTCCGGAAGCAAGCAAGGGACCATCCCATCAATTCCGATCAAGGGTCCTAAGGCAGAGGCCGATTCAAAAACTTAAGCAAAAATTCCTAGATAAGATAAAAAGTTAGTTTTTTTTTGCTTTTTGTACTACAATGACGAAACTTGGACCATATTCCACATTTCATCATTACCATAGAAGGCGTTTTTTTTACAGCAAATATTCGATGCTATCCCAATTCTTATGACTATACTGAGTAAGCAATACGTATTTTGAAGATTAGATTTATGAGCATTCCTTTAAATAAGAAATGCTGTGCAAAATAACCAAGAAGTATGCTATTGTATTCCAATAGAGATACCGATTTTTCACATCCTTCCATGACAGATATACTTGACGTAACGTAAAGAATCATCAGACCACAAAAGGTGTTACCAGGAAGTGAACAACAAAATAATATTGGTTTATTAGAGTTCATGTGAATGTTAAGTTTCCGTTTTGAAAATATACATTCCTAGGAAATCTGCTAAAGAACAAATAATAAACATAACAAAAATTATATTTATTCATCATATCCAATCGATTATATTCATATAATATTTCAATCCATTACTGAAAATCAGTCTCATGAAATTTGAAAAGTACATTTACTTTCATGCGCAATTATTTTTCATGTGTGTTTATAAAAAGACACAAAACCATTCGTAATAAGTAAAATTAATGTACTGCGATAGTTCTACAAATACTTCGGTGTAATTAACTTGGAACTAGTGACTAACCACTAGCAATGAAATTATAAAATTTACGATCTTTTATAGACAAATGTATTACTCTCAACACTTCGTCAACGAGTTTGGGACTTCGTAAGATGTTTCTCAACAATTTCTATACATTAACATACATGGCCTTAGTTCTACAAATGTGTCAATATTAAGTAAATATTAATACTGTTATACGACATTAGTGTTATTAATATTTACTTAACATGGCATGTTATGTTATAAATGATGAAGTCGCAAACTTGTCGACGAAACATTGTGAGAAAAATACATAATTTCTCTGTCAATGGTTGAAATGGTATTTAAAACAATGCTATACCTCTTTGGAGGAGTTGGCACGCTCGGCTTAGCAGACCCTCTTCCAATCTTGTCCTCTCGCTGGCGGGAAATCGCGCTAACTCGTCTGTGTGACCGAAGGGCGGAGAGGAGAAGGGGATGGCGTGGGGAGGGTCTGCATGGCCGACTTACGCCCCCTCCCCCTAATTGGTGCACACATCAAGTCATCGTGACGATCCGTTGGGACCTTGACCGTTTGTCACTCAGTGAAGTTCTTAAATATGGCTCTCGTTTTGCAACGGCTACATTCCCTGTGATAAGACGTTTTTATGCGGAAGTTTCAGATAAAAGTCAATCAAGTCTAATGAAAAGTCATTTTTGAGGTCTCACTTTTCACACGCTCCCCTTTCATGTTCTCTTTCTATTATATTGTTAAGTGGCCAATATATGAAACAATTTAAATATCCTCCCAATTCCTACTTGAAAATTAAACATGTAAGAACGTGTTGCTGCCGGCACAATAGTTATGTAATAAAATGAGTCATTTGTCCAAAATCTAACATTCTCATTCCTAATCTTTGTCTATTTTACAAAAGATGGTTCAATCAAAATGTATATTTTACATTGAATTAAACTGAGTAATTCTTATTTTTTTAATATATTTGATGTGGTCAAGACCTGACAGTGGACCCAAGTTTTTTACCTTGACCGACTACCGGAAGTATCGGAAAATTTAAAAACCGGGAAATTTTCGATTATCTTGTATTTTGTCGATTATAACCCTGAAGCATTATGTTATCGAAAAATCACATTGTCTCTGTAAATCTAATATGTTCTGAGAAACCACATTTACACATTCTAAATATTACATTCTGTGCGTATCGAAAACTTGTTCTTTTTCATTCTGGCACCCCATCTAGTATATCAATCATATATTGGTTCTCATGAGTTTTCCTTCCTTTGCCAATCATCTCTGATATTACTTGTTTGAGCAAAATATCTCATATCTCTTATAACCATCGAAACATCACCTTTTGAATTTATAAATGTATAGGCATATTCCCGTCGTTGGTTTCTACCTCAGCTGTCGAAATTGTCTTGTAACACCCACATAGCCGCACAAGACATTTCCTTTGAGTACTCTTCAATTTTATTTCGCAGTCTTGGTTCACAATTCCAGACTCACAATGTAACCAGTGCGCATTGTTCAATAGTAGATTTTCTAAGTTTTCTCTTTGATATACCTACAATGTTATCAAAACATCTTTTCATCCTGCACTATACGGTGATATTTAGGTTTGGTACAAATTTTAACATAATGCCATTCAATATTATGCCCAGAAAACTACTTTTCCCAACCAAGCCAAGACACAAAGTTTTTGATTTATCAATTGATATTTTGATTTTGTGTGTGTGTGTGAATGTGTGAGCTATACGTCATTTTCTTTTAAATATTTTAACACATTTTCCATAACAATATTCCGTAAAATCGGTGCACTACTATGCGAATCCTGAGGAACTCCTATGTTAATTTGCCGTATTAGTTTACTATATTTTTTTCTCGCGTGGCGGTAGAGTCACTTATGTTCTTGGCTAGTAACCTCTGGCTGCTTGTCCGCTAATTTCATTTCACATTAACTTGCGCCTATGGCGGGGTGGTGATGAACATTTTGATACAAATTATTCGAATCTCTCGAAGTAAAATGTAATGTTAGTAAGGAGGTGTGTATTAGGACATATCGATTACGAAGTATTTACAATGAATTATGACGTATTAATGAAATTAGATGATTGATGATAACTTATTTACATTTTACACATTTAACTGGTTGAACATTACTTGATAGTTATTATGCTATTAGTTGCACTGATGTTATTTTTTTTAATTGTTCACTGCCTTGTGTTGGTAGTCGGTCTGATGGTATTCGTTGACTTTTGTTGGAGTAGAAATATTGTCGGAATTGAACGAATGTCTTAGGTTTATTGTCATATTCAAAAGCTCGCCGAATTTCTTTCATTGATAGTGTTTTTAAATAATCTCGTACCTGGATGTTTCAGTTCCTGTCGGAGTCTGGTTAGGTTGGTCATTAGTAGTGGTCTGGTTATTAGTTTTAATGCCTAATTTTCAAGACGTCTGAGTGGCTTTAGGTGGGTTGATTAGGTCAGTGAGCGTAAGTGATTAGTGGTCGTACACATTCTTGTAATAGTTAATTTTGGTTGCTAATGGTTATTAGATTATTGCTTCCAGTTTCCGTGTACACATTCTTATTTTCGAAGTAGTGAAAACATTATACTATTCATGATGATCCGCATCTAGCCTTGGAGGGATCGCATCCAGCCCAGTTCAACAGGGTTCCTCTTAACTTCGAACAATTTATGTTCCTGACAGAAAAATAAAATCTTATATTACATGAAGTAATTGGTAATCTACAGAAAAAACAGAAAATTTCTTTCTTTGGAAGTCGTTGTAAGTTGGAGGTTATTCGACAAGGCTGAAATCGGTATTGCTGCACCCCTCTCATATAGCTGAAAGCGTAGCTCACTGAGATTTTAGCTGGTATAATTGCCCTTGTACGGAGCAATTAAGGTGTGTAAATGGGAAAGTGCGAAAAAAAATTGGTGGAATACGTTCTAAGTATGAAAAAGTCTCCTTGGTAATGCCAAAGCTGGGGTAATCGATCGAAGTGCCTTCTGTTGATAGTTTAATCGCTATGACGGTCTAAAGTCTAGGGTGGGCATACACGTCGTCGTGAGGCTAACATGTATTATGCAATAACAGACAGGAAAATCGATATTATATTATATTTTTTACAATGTTTTCCATAATTTGTTGTAACACTATAGAAGATTATGCTTATGAGGTGTGGTACATATACTGTATTTGGTTATTATTTTCGACATTTTGAATGTTTGGAAATCATATATGGTATTTCGGACATTCATCTTGTTTAAAATATTTAGCACTTACAATGGTTTCTACAAAACACTTTAAAGTAGGGTAAAATTCAATTTTTTTAAGCACCATTAGTTGCAGCATTAAATATGTAATCAATGATTTTTTTCATGATCTATCATTATCAGGTGTGTCACAAGAGTTGAAGAGAACATTAGTCCTCTTTTCAATGTCTTGCTGCTTTTCGATTGTCTCGAGAGACTTCAAATTTCCTTTGCAAACAGCATAGACGTCGCATCACATTCGCTAGAAGCGTAAATAAAATGCACTAGTTCAGACCCATACTGCATGTACGAGTATGTTCTTCATACTTCATGTTATAGAATAATAAACACCTGCACATATCCTTCTCCCAAATGTTTGCGGAAAAGATTAATCAGCTTACATTCTACCACCCACATAAGATTCACACAATAACCAGAGATTATTCCAGTATTACACTGAGAGGACACAGAAATACCTGAATAAATTGCCTCCCATTTTACACTCTAACTAACCACAAGATCCATATCATCGGCTTCATCTCATACAGTGAAAAAAGAAATTTACATTTTCATTTGTTGATAAATTAAAAAACATGACAAACAACGATTTATTGTATTTTTTAAAACTTTGTCGCCTACTTTTGGATGCAATGTGCTCAGAGGTCTTTTTATACAAGGTTCTCCATACAAGGTTAGTTTGCAATAAGCAAAATAACGTTGCTGATTTATAGCTATATTAATTGATACAATGTATAAATTAAATAAAGAGTTTCTTTAAGGAACGTAAATATCTAGTTTCTAGAATAAGGGACGTAAATATTCCCAAAAAGCAATTTTTGAGGTTTTAAACTCATTTAATGTATTATATTCTCAAGTTGAAAAGAAAATTGGCCATAGGATTCTACGGGTTACTTTAAAAAACTCCACACTATTAATTGATCCTAAATAAATATTGAAAAACGTAATGAGTGGTGCCCCCTAATTAATTTCTAATTATGAAAGAAAAATATGTATCTGTGTAAACGTTTTTCATTGTTTTCGAAGACCATATGTTAACTACTCAGGGAGTGTACGTGTGTGGGTGTATGAGAGGTGGATAGTGGATTAAGAGTAAATTCAATAGAAAATCAACTCAAATAGAGACTTTTACCGTCGTGCTTTTATTGGATAATGGATTACTTAAGTATGAAATAATATACCCAAAGGACGAAATTTTCGTTCATGGAAACATAAATAAATCGAAAATATAAGTAATAATAATGAAAACATTTTTCATGGAAGAAGAAAATTCATTTTATATATTCTTTCTATTTCTAAAACATTCAAAATCTTATTTGAAACTCCCTTTTCTTTATGATATTAGTTTATTGGATTATTTCAGGAAGGAAATATTCATAATTGCAATAGAGACCCAATGCAAAAAATTCTGAAGTTTTTTCGTCAAAAAGTAATGTTTTCATTCATTTCATTAGTTTTTTTTTATTTCTGGAACAATTTGCAGATTACATTGTATATGTGTTCTGATGGACCTCACACCATGCACAATCTCATGAGTACAGTGTATAAATTTGTATGCATATTATTTAGCATACAATAACAGGAAGTTTCTAATAATTTAAATTCAATATTTGAAATAAACTTGTTTGGAAAATTAGTGTTATATAAATTTATATTGTAATTGAGATAATAATTGAGATCATTTTGTGATTAACACAATTATTGGTAGAGAACGGAATAGAAATGGTTGGAAATTTTAATGTTAATTATCAACATTAGAATTATATTTTCTCGGAAGAAAAAAAGATAATTCATTTGTACAATAAAAAACATTTTGTTTTTCACGGAAGCCAACTGTACCAGCATATTGTAAGGAATTTTCACTGAGTAGTATTGGGTTCCCTAATCAAGGGATCCTCGTTGAAAAATTTAACTTTGGAATTACCATGGTTTCAATTCACAGAAGTTGATATCATACAAAGGTACCAAAATTTTGAAATTTCACTAGAGTACCAAAGTTATTGGAATTGTTTAAAATGTTACAAAAATGAAAAAAATGTACTAATTGTTAAATGATGAATACAATTGGACTGGCTTTACAAAAGGAATTTGCTGATTTTGCCAATTTTTTTTTCAGTTTTGTCGGCGGTAAAAACTTGTGCTTGTTATTTTATTGCTTCAAATATGCTCTGAGCCTCATTAGCGCAACGCACTTTAGAGTGAGGTGGCAGTGCAGGACTTCGGCATGCGTCCGAGTGACCGCTGCCACCACGCGGGCAGAAGATTATCCTAGCAATGGATGCCCCTGCGTGGAAAGCGCAGGGCTGCGCCGCCGCGGCCCTCCAAATAAATTACTATTGATTGCAAGAGAATCCATACGCACCACGAGGGTAGGGGGAGGGACGGCGAAATAGAGAGTGGATTGGGTTTGCATTCCGGACCCGTTCACATTCAAACGGACGTAATTAAAGACAATCACTCACCAACTCAGGAACGTTATTTCTTCGGTATATATTATATCCCGCTCCTACTCTTGCTTCAAGTTATAAGCAGCATTAATATACAAGACCAATGTTAATTTCTCATTTAACGTTTTTAATCTCCTTCACGCGTAACATGTATCATTTATAAGAAGTTAAAAATAAATATAATACATTTATTGTCAAAAACAGTACAAACTGCGTATGACCACGTGGAGGACAATAAACTAATTTTCTCTCCGGAAGCAAGCAAGGGACCATCCCATCAATTCCGATCAAGAGCTCTAAGGCAGAGGCGGATTCAAATTTTTTTTGCATAAGTTCCTAGATAAGATAAAATGTTAGCTGCGAGTTATAACACAAATATAATGTCAATATGTTTGTAATTTAACGCAAATATGTTTGTAAATTTACATGTTCAAGTTATTATAAAACTATAGACTATTCTGAGTATAGTGTTTAAAAATCATAAGAGTTAAANCTAGACAAAGCCTAGAGAACCTGTATAATAAATCCGCCTCTACCCGAAGGAAAAACGGAGAAAAACCCGGGCCAGGATGGGGCTACAGAATTAATGTAAACAACCGTGCCAATGTTGAGTACACATAAAACTAAATTTATATGAGTCATAAGACACAATCATGCAAGAAAATAATTTTTGAAATTGTTATAAGTTATTTAAAAAAGTTCTACAGCAATGGCGTGATAAAGTACAAGACGTATTTAACTTTTATTAAAATCAATAAAATCTTTTACAGTGTAGAAGCACTGGTGCAGGAGATAGTTTTTAACCGTGGATTTAAAGATATTCAATTTCATAATGTCTTTTATATTCTTGGGCAGGGAATTATATAGAACGATTCCCGAATGATGCGGA